>BQNB010017424.1:0-69960 GCA_026074375.1 Tanacetum coccineum | reverse complement strand
AACCTTCTTTCTTTTAACTGCTTGTCAATCGCCTTGATCGTGATATTAGCTCCTTCCTTCTCTAATGTACTCCAACGTCTCTTTGGCAGGTATTCCATTCGGATATTCTTTGTTATGTCATCCAGCGAAGTTCGAAGCCCAGTTAATGTCCTATCACTAAACTTGTAAAGTTTGACTGATTGCATCAACCTATTTCTCTCATTGTTGTCGACATAAATGAATCCTTGAGGGTCTTAGTATAGAGTGTACGTGTCTCTTTTCCTGATGCCAGATAGGGTAGTTTGTGGCCTGGTGACGTTGATCTTTTTCTAGTAACTTTCAACTTCGAGTTGAAGATCTTCAACTCGCTTCTGAATAACCAAGCTTCTGGTGAACATTCTTAATGCTATTACGAAGTCGAAAACGTCATCGCCCGAGAGATTTTTAAGCCGATTCTAAACAACAAGGAGAAGCATGTCTTCAATGTCGTTGATACGAAGACGTGGAAAGTCACCTTCCTTGAATCTATAAAGGTCGTTGTCGGCTCTTCTTACAACAATCTATTTCAGATACCCATACCCATGTTTCCTCATTACCTTGACCTGAGTTACCGCCAGAATACGTTTCGTGAAGTATACATCATGTCTTGATTGCAGGCCTCATGCATACCCATAGAATGACTTATGTTGTTCTCTCCAGTATGAGATTCCTTATAATGCATGTTTATCATAGGCAACTTTAACAAGGACCCATATATTTGGAACCATGTCTTCAAAGCATTGAAGATCATATTGAGCAGCCTTTGTCTTTGTGAGAGAAGTCGTGTAGGTCATAGTCGAAATACCTCCTTGTAGATACTTGAGATCATTGTCGAAGAAGTAATCAACATGAACTTTTTAACGATTTCTACTCATAACTAAAGGAAGGGGTTTGGTAAGATCAAATAGATAGTCACTGCCTTCTGGATTTTCCCAATCAAGTTTTTCTGAAAGAGCCTTGTAACATTCTTCAAAATCATATTCCAATTCAACATAATTTGAACGTGTTCCTTTGAGAAGTCTGAACGCTAGTCCTAACAGTGTTTCTTGAGTGAGATTGTTGATTTTCAGGCCATTCATGATGAATGCAGGGAAGTCAATTGGAGTGCTCATCAACTCATCAAAGGTCTTTGACGGTTATTCAGCAGATGAAGCAAGAGTCATTAACCAGCTTTGATTTTGTCCTTGTTGTGGAGTCTTGTCAGCATTCCAATCAGGATCAGTAGGTTCTTGAGGTTGTGTAGGTTTGGTGAACCAGTCACGTTTAGATGCAACCTTCTCCTTGGGTTCCTCATTATCATTACCTAGGTTCTCCTCTTGATCTTGTGGCATATCCGAGTATCCAACCTCAAACTCTGGTTCCTCTGGCTGAGCAGACTTTCCAAAAGATTTAGATTAAGGTTTGTCGCCTTTGGATGAGCCAGACTGTGATTCTTTAGCTTTAGGACTTGTTGCCGGTGCTGCTTCCTTGCCAGTCTTCCTCTTCTTCAACCCTCAGTCTGATCCAGCAGAGGGGTCTTCATCTTTATCTTTATCTTTGCGGCTTCTCTTCAACGAATACACTTTATCATAAGTAGAGAAGAAAGTCTTGTCGAGTTCATAAGACTTTTTTAATCCTTCATAGCAATCTTTGTGTTCAGGAGCTGCCATATATGATTCACTTTTATCTAATTTGTCGATCAAAATCTTCTTTAACTTAAATTCTATAAGCATTGCAGCAGCCTCATATGAAGATTCTGGTTGAGAAGACTCCTTGGCTAGAACAACATGTTCAAGTGACTCATTAATCATGCATTGGATCACTGGAGGAGCAAAGTTAGAAATTTCCTGTGGCAGAATCTGAGGAAGTTGTATGTTGACTTGCTTAGTGATCCTTGCAGTGAGTGATGCCGAGAGGAAGTTCATGAATTCATCTCTGGTTGCTCCCAGCTTCGCATTTAGATGTTCATCCACTAAAGCCGTTAATGAAGTGTGGAGAGGATTCTTTTTTAGCTCAATAACTTCTTGTTCTAATGCTGTGACTCGGTTGTTGAATTGGAAGACTGATGCGAAATCAAGAAGTGTTGATAGAGGATTTGTAGCTTTAGTTGTTGGTGGTAGTGTAGGAGTTGACAATAGTAGTAGAGGAGTGAATGATTGTAATGATTGTGGGATGATGGTGGAGATACTAGTGAAGATTCAGATATAACCGAGACAAGTATTATGAGGAGTGTGGGTGTCTGCTGGCTTGGTACTTCATGATGAACATAAACGTCCAATGGAGAAACAATTTCAGCTTATGTAGTGAGAATATCTGAAAAGTTTAAGAATTTAGCTACCAAGTCAGATGAACAAGAAGAGCTAGAGACTAGAACTTCAGCCTTCTGTGGAACATTAGAAAGTGTCACATGAGCATCTTCTATGACTTGAGAGATCTCTGGATTTTCATTCCCTTGCTGAACGTTAGTCATTGCAGCATCGGAACCCTCCTATTGAACAAACCCTTTATCAGCATCAACTGGTTCATTCATCTTTATATCCACATCATCGTATAGTAGACTTATAGTATAGTCCATCTCTTCATCCTCATCACCTTCAGCTTTATCAGCAATCTTTGTTTTATCTTCATCATCAGAATTGTTGGACGGAGTTTTAACAATCTCATCCTCTTCTTCTTCTTTATCATCTTTAATCTTTTCATCATCTTCTTCTTGATCAGACTCAGAAGCAAATTCATTATCATTAGTTTCATGCTCAGAATCTGACTCATCTTCATTATCTGATTGGGATTTGTCATCATCACTGTCTTTATCTTGATCACTTTCTTCACTTCCAGAGTCTTGATCATTATTGCTATCATCATCATCATCATTTCCCCAAGTCTCAGCTTCACTTTCAGAGGATTCTTCTTCCGTCACATCGGGAACCCCTAGTTTAACACCAGTTCCTTCATTTGTAACAGAAAATTTGATTATTGCAGCACTTGGAGTAGGTTTGGTAGCAATACCAGAACCACTTGGATGAGTCTTGTGAAAGTCCCTTAAGCTCTTCTTTCTAACTTCTTCATACTGAGCTTCTTCAGTTAATGCCACATCAGATAACAACTCAATTCCTTTTCCTCTAGCAACATCCACCTTTTCCTTCATCTTAGACACTGGTATCTCAGGAGTTTCCCTAACAATAATGCCTCTTGCTGGAGCCTGAGTAGACTTCTTTGCAGGTCTCTTTACTCTCTTTGACTTTCCCGTAGGTTCTTCAGTTGAAGCTGGGACAATAGTGAGTTAGGAAAGGCTTGTTTCTTGAACCTTCGCGCCTTTTTAGGAGGTGTAGCACCTGAAGTAAAACCAATGTAAGTCTTGTACGCTTTGGTTTCCTTCATCTCCGGACTAGTCAGTGATTCAGGAAGTAAAGCACCATAGATTTTAGTTTCTTCTCTTGCAGAGACAAATCTTAAGGTGTTTATCAAGTAGTCATCCTTGGAGGTGTGCATCCTGATCTTGTTTCTATAAGAGAGTATCTTGTCTTGTGTAAGAAAGTAATGAATGATAACTTTGGTGAATCGAGAGTAGTACATCTTATCTTGTTTTTTGTAGGCTTTGTTGTCAATCTGGTAGATGAAGTCTTCCCAAAGTAGTTCAACATAGTCCACATTCTTCTGATGGTAGACACCCCAAAGGATTTGAGCTCTGGAGAGACGAAGCTTGTCAAGACCAGTTGTCTTTCCAGATAAACTTCTGTCAATGAGTGCAGCAAAAGTTCTCCAGGGTTGATGCATCTAATCAACAACAACATCATTGAGTGAATGGATTTCCCCATTGTGACCAAGATCTCTTAAAAAAGACACAATTTCTTCATCAGTAGGAAGTGCATCAAACTCTTGACCCTGAACTCTAGGGAAAATCTTAAAGATATCTCTGAAGACTTCCAAAGTGAGTTTGAATCTCTTCCTTTTATCTATCTTGAATCTGTAGAAAGTGTCATGCTTGTAAACAGAATCCCAGAACTGATGCATGTAGACTTATAGAACATCTGCAGTGATGAGAAATGTAGAGTAGCATGGAGTGAGAGCCAGAGCATCTAGAACAACTTGAAATGTGGGATCTCTTTGAATCTTTCCAAGATTGAGTCTTCCGTTGCATTTTCCATTGTCAAGTCTTTTCTCCTTTGGAACAAGTTCCAGATCAAGTTTTGTTTGTTGAGCAGTAATGGAAGACATGATTCTACTAAGATTGATCACATACAGTTCTTATACAAGCAGATATATATATATATCACTAAGGACAATGCAAGACTGATTTATACAGTGAGTTATGCACACAGATACTTGGCAAACTATGAACATACATGAAACTAGGAAAAACACATAATTAAACATCACACCAACTATATGAAATCGATAGAAATCAAGGCAATCACTAAAGCTTTCTAAGGAGAAACTAGACCTAAATTAATCACTAAGTGATAAGTTAAGGCTTAATTAAACTTAGATTAGATTACGAGATTTAATTACCAAGATTACAAGATTAATTCATCTTAGAAAAAATCATGTATAATTCGCCTGTGTTAGTCACACGTGTATAATTCGCTTATACTGCAGTGTATACTTCGCCTATATTGTAGTGTATACTTCGCCTATGTTACTCACATGTGTATAATTCACCTGTTATTATGCCATGTGTATAATTCGCCTGTGTAACTTTGTATAACTCGCCTGTGTTAAAGAACGTATAGTTTGCCTATGGAAATGTGTATAATTCGCATATGTTAATACAAATGTATAGTTCGCCTGTGTTATGACAAAGTATAGTTCGCTTGTGAAATGCCAATGTATAGTTCGCCTGAGCAAATTTTTACATCAACAATTTACACCTTTTCAAGCTTCACAATGTATCTTAACATGACCATAAAGCAACTAGGGAACATTTTAACACTTCTAACACACGAATTAACCACCACAATCTTGCCTAAAGACTCATTCGACTTACATTCATACGAAATCCCAAGATATTCAAGATTTAACATACAAGCACGTTTAGAAACACTCAAAAGCATAGAAACAAACATTATAACAGTTCTAAACCCAAACCCATGAACTTTTTACAAGTTCTTACCAATTTTCAAAGTGTTCGACACCAAGAATCAACCATAACATATGAATGAGTTATCCCCTTTAAAAATTGTTTTGGGCATAACATCTAGACCCCTATAGGATCAAAACCCCTCAATCAATTTAAATTTTCATCCACTTTTTAAGGTGTCTCAAGTTAAGTCATTTTTAGGGTTTTTAGAACAAAATTCCCACAATTAAGTCCTATGTATGGAGGTTTTATCATTAACACAAGTGTCTCTTAAGGTTTAGAATAAGGTGGAATTAATTCTTGAAGGTCTTGACAAAATAAACAATGGAGGAAAGGGTGTATGAGTGTATTCGTGTGTTTGTAACAGACAAGGAGGGAAGGGGGTGTTTTTGTTTTAAACTCTTTTGGGTTTTGGCAAAAATGCCCCCTAAGGTTTACTAGATCTTCCAAATTCTTAATAAACTTAGCCTAAGGATTAATTAAGTTTCCCAAATGGAAGAACTAGCTCCTAAAGGTTAATAATCAAGAATAAGTCTAACATTTTACCATAATACCCTTAAAGAATTAAACACATAGCAAATAAAGCCCAATTGAGTTAAAATTAATTAACTCCCCTTTAATTATTCACCCTTTCATGTTTAAAACCGATTCCTTTTATCACAAATTAACCTTTTTGAAGAAGATATTTGACATTTTCTCCCCCTCAAACAATGACCCGTTTTCTATTTAAAGAGCTGTAGTCGTTGTTTGAGTGGTCAAATGTCTTTGAAAAAGATTTTTTTTTGATGAATTTTTGAAGATGATTATATTATTTTTGAAAATCAACACCCAATAAATAAGATTTCTCTTATTTTGACACATAAGCGCACTGACACGTACACTTATGGAATATAGGAAGCACGGGTTGTGATGCAAAGTAATCACAAGCCTTGACCATGCCCGAGAATAAATTCCCGTTATGAGGTCAAGTTTTCTTTTTGAAATACTTGCCTTTAAGATGATGACCAAGTTGCTATCTGAAATAATAGCAAACCATTTTTGGCATGTTTTGAAAGCTTTTGAACTTCTGCTCAAACTTCATTTACAGCCTTGTATCATTATTGGATGACATTTCTAAGGCCGTAAATGTTATCGATTTTCAGAAGACATGCCAGAGATACATATTTTTAATATTTTTCTGATTTTTAATTTTTTTAATTTTCTTTTTGAAAAATTTATATAAAAGAAAAATATTTTTGTGTTTTTATGTTTTCTTATGTACATATGATACAGGATATGAGTTACCACCATCACTCGTCCGTTTCCTCTGCCAGACGTTTCAACGTTTCCGAAGACATGCTTCTCATACCGAGCTTTTTGATCAAGAAGTTAAATCTTCCTCTTGGCAAGGGTTTGGTGAAGATGTCAGCCAGTTGGTATTCGGTCCAGACAAAGTATAGCTCCACAATTCCATTTTACACTTGCTCCTTTATGAAATGGTAGTGAACATCGATGTGCTTTGCTCGTGAGTGTTGAACATTGTTGCAGCATAAAGCAATCACACTCTTGTTGTCGCAGTACAGAGGAATCTTATTGAATTGAAAGCCGTAGTCTGTTAGTTGTGAACGCATCCATAGGATTTGAGCACTACACCCAGATAAGACAATATATTCAGCCTTTGTACTCGATATGGAAGTGCACTTTTGCTTCTTTGATGACCAGCTAACAAGTTTTTCACCTAAGAACTGAGCGCTTCCTGATGTACTACATCTAGTGTCTTGACACCCCGCGTGGTCTGCATCTGCATATGATGTTAAAGACATATCGGTATACTTTGAGTACTAGAGACCCATGTTAATGGTTCCTTTAAGGTATCGAAAGATCCGTTTCATCGCTTGTAAGTGCTTTTTGGTAGGCTTTGCCTAATACCGAGCACATAAGCAGACTGCATGGATAAGGTCAGGTCTACTAGATGCAAGATACATAAGGGATCCAATCATGTCACGGTAAAGTGTAGCATCAACTTGTTTCCCCTGTAGATCTTCATCCAGTTTACTTTTTTCTACCAAAGATGTGTCGACAGAATCAGTAGATAGCATACCATATTTTTTAACAATTTTAGAAGCGTATTTAGATTGGTTTATAAAGATGCCTCTGGGACTTTGGGAAATTTGTAATCCTAAAAAGAATGACATCTGCCCCATCATTGACATCTTGAACTTAGTGGTCATCTGATGAGAAAACTCATTACACATGGCAGTATTAGTGGATGCAAATATTATATCATCAACATAAATTTGTACTAGTAATAAGTCGTTCCCAGCTTGTCGTGTGAAGAGTGTTGGATCAACTGCACCTTTGGAGAAATGCTATGAGATTAGGAAGCTTGATAACATGTCATACCATGCACATGGTGTTTGTTTCAGACCGTAGAGGGCCTTTTTCAGCTTGTACACATGCGATAGGTTGTCCTGATCAACAAATCCTTCTGGTTGAGAAATGTAGACCTCTTCTTTGAGCTCGCCATTCAATAAATCCGTTTTGACGTCCATTTAGAAGATCGTCATATTCTTATGAGCGACATTAGCTATGAAGATACGAATGGCCTCTATTTTGGAAACTGGTGCAAATGATTCCTCGAAATTGATTCCCTCTTCTTGTCTGAATCCTTGAGAAACTAATCTCGCCTTGTTTTTTAGTACCCCGCCAAATTCATCTGTTTTGACCTTATAAATCCTTTTGAGTTTGATCAATAACACTTTATCTGGACACGGAACCAATTCCCAAACTTGTAGCATTTTAACTTCATGAATTTCTTCTTGCATTGCATCAATCCATGACGGTTCGGTCATTGCTTGTTTGAAGCTCTTTGGTTCTACAGAAGTTAGGAAGGCATCAAAGAAACACCACATGGCATCAGTTTTGAGTTGCTTTCTCGTAGAAACAGAACGAGAAGGATCGCCGATCATGTTTTCTATAGGATTATCCTTAGTCCATTTACCAAGGTGTTCAAATAGAGTGTGGGTTTGTCTCACATTCGATGATGATCCTTGAGGAGTTGATTCTTCATGAGGAGATTCATTAAGTGGATCATCATGAAAGATTGGTGTTTTTGGTGATTCTTTAAAACCTTGAGAAATGTTTAGAGATTGTTCTTGTTATTGTGTTGATGGAGTACTTAATGATGAAGCATCCTGGTCAATGGAAGTTGACACAGGAGAATGGGCTAAATCCACAAATCTCAGAGCAGCACCTTTTTGAACTAGAGGAACATCAATTGCTGGAGGAGTGAAGTATTCATCGAACATAGGTTGAAACAAGTAATCCCAATCATCTCTGTTTGGTGGAATACAAGGTTATTAAGAAACAGTGTTTGTAACGAGTCCTGAACTAGATGTTGTAGAAGTCATAGAATGAAGCCTGGGTCCTGAACTGAATTGTTCAGAAGCCATTGCTGTCAGCTCATCGAATGACACATGAATTGTTTCAATAATTTTCTGGGTTCTTTTGTTGTAGATTCTGAACGCTTTCTTTGCGGGCGCGTAACCAACAAAAATACCAATGTCAGCTTTTGCATCTAATTTCCCCAGGCCGTCATTGTCATTGGTAGGATAACAAAGTGCACCAAAGACATGAAAGAATGATAAATCCGGTTTCTTATCTTGCATCAGCTCATATGGAGTTTTGTTGTATCGACGACGGATTATTGAACGGTTTTGGGTGTAACAGGCAGTGTTAATTGCTTCGGCCCATAAAAATAATAGAGCTTTAGAAAATATTAACATTGTACGAGCAACTTCTATAAGAGTTCGGTTTCGCCTTTCGACAAAGCCATTCTGCTGAGGAGTGCGAGCAACAAATGTTTGATAAGAGATGCCAACATTTTCATAAACTTCACGAAGTGTCTGATTGACAGATTCGGTTCCATTATCAATTCGAACATTACGGACTGTGGCATTCAATCGAACTTGAATATTTTTTATGCATTTAATGATGGCCTCAGGAGCTTCATATTTTGTCCTCAAAAATCTAACCTAATTAAATCTTGAGTAATCGTCGACAATCACTAAGATATACCTTTTCCCGTTAATACTCGCCACACGCATCAGGCCATACAAATCCATATGCAAAAGGTATAGTTTCTCCTGGTTAGTTTCTTCAGCTTTGGGTCGATGGAAGGATTTCTTACTTTTTCCTAACGCACATGTAGAACACAAATGATCTTTCTGAAATTTAAGTCTTGGAATTCCTCATGCAAGACTGATTGGAGATGTTTTGAGTATGTTTTGATAACTAGTAGTACCAAAGTTAAGATGTGATAACCGACGGTGCCATAACCAGCTCTTAGTATTTGACGCTTTAGATAGAAGACAGATTGGAGATGTTTTGAGTATGTCATCAAGAGAAATTGTGTACAACTTTGTGTCACGGGATCCGGAAAGTAGATCAATACCTTCTAAATTACGAATAAAGCAAGTGTTTTTCTGAAATGCGACTTCAAGATCCCCGTCGCAAAATTGACCAACAGAAAACAAGTTATGTCCAAGCCCTTCGACGTAGTTTACCTTTGAGATAGTCACATTTCCCAGCTGATAGTCACCATACCTCATAATTCTTGCAATATGGTCGTTCCAGAATCTAACCGTCCCTATAAATTTACTAACAAAGTTCATGAGCTGAGAGCGATTCCCTGTCATGTGTTTCGAACATCCGGAGTCCAGATACCAGAGAACAATCTGGACAACCTGTCATGACAAGAGAAGAATACGATGGAATATATGTAGCATTGGATCCCCAAGTATGATTGGGTTCCGAGTGGTTAGCATTCTTAGATTCTACAATCTTAGCTTTTTTACTCGAACCTACATTTTTAACATTTTTAGGTTTCATGCTATAGACTTTAAGCTCTGGTTTTTGTGTTTTAACTTAGTAGGAAGTGGTTTTCTTAGGAGGCACTACGTTAGCTGAAGTGATCCTAGTTAAAGGGCATGAGTTACCAACTATAGTGAAGGTTCTGCCTGTTGGTTTCCACTTAAGTCCTACTTCAGTGAATACATGACCCTTAGGTTTCCAAATATTTTTTTTATGTTTCTTGGCAGATTTAGCACGGCTATTTACATTTTTAACAAAATCAAGAAGACACTTATCATGAACACCATCAAATATAGCGTTGATCCCAATAGAATATATCTTGCTTAGCTTGTATAAGGCTAAGTTGCATTGAATAAATTCAAAACAACTATGATAGAAAGTTTGATTTTGAATATCAAAGACTATGCGGAATCTAGTCAATGAAACTAAGAAGAATTTCAATGAAACAGTAATGAATAAGATCAATAACAAATAGTTTACCAAACTTTCAGCCTCAATATAATATAAACACTCTTAATAGTGTTAGGGTTACAAAACCTTGATGCTATGACAATTTTATGAATGACTCGATTTGATACTTTGATACTAATACATAGAATTCTATACCTTAGGTCCTCCTTTTATACACCAAGGAGTCCTAATGGGATTACAATATTTTCCTAAGTTATCATGATCTTCTAGACAAATAACTTATACGTATCTTTTACAAAGATATCTCATACATATCCCACAAGCAATCTTTATCTTTTCTCTGAGCAGTCTTTATCCTTTCAGCAGTTGTAATCCAGCAGCATTAACTTTCAACACCAACAGTAGTAACTTTTATACCAGCAACACTAACTTAACAGCAGTAACTTCAAAAAGGCTTTTAATCCCAACAATCCTCCCTTAAACTTGATATTTATCTTCAAAATCATTAAGTTTCTTCATTAAAAGCTTCATCAATCACCAGGAGGATGCTTCCAAACACTTCACTGTTTCTTGAGCTGTTTTGTCATAAGCTTAAGAAGCTAATAACACATTTCATTGCAATGATCAGTTTGAAGCTTCCTATTCAGCATCTGTGTAATTGTTGCTGGTGTAAGGGGATATCTCTTCTCAACCAACATAAAGATATGCATATCTTAAAACCTCACAAAGTATACTCTACAGGAATCAAATAATTTCCAAATCAATACTTTGTTTCCAAGTAGATTCCTCCACATTAATCTTCTATATTATGCTTAAACATGGTCTTTAGATCACCCCATAGTACTCTCTCATATCCCTATTCTGGTCTTGTATATCCATGCTTAGCTTTTACTAATTTCCACAGAGTTTCCAAATCTTCCATGTCAAAACTTTTAAGCATCTGAATCATTGATGAGTACCTCTTTGAATTTCCATCATCTCTTATGATTTGATAGTAGCCAATCTTTCCTTCTTTGATGATCTTCCAATCAAAAATGCTTGGAGGCTTAGTAGCTAAAGGTATAGTATCAACTGCTACTTCCTCTTCATCAGGAATGACTTCCAGCATACTTTGAAGCTCAGTTGTTTCTTTATCATCTTCATCATACACAGACTCATTTTTCATAAAGACTATCAGTCTAGCTTCTACAGATTCTAAACCAGTTTTATAAGAGACAACACTTATCCTAGTTGTTCTTAAGTCTTTAACTAATTGTTCATTTTGTTCTTTTAGATCTTTTACACATTCTAAACAAGATGAACAACAATTTAAGTCATTAGATACCTTAGAGTTTGTAGAAGAAGTTGAACTTGTTGAAGAATACGCCATGAGAGCAAAATTGGTTGGACCTTCTTTTGCTTGGTCACTCCAATCATAGCCAAATCTATCACACTGAGACACTAAGGCATTTGAAGTAGTTTCCTCAACTGACATAGTCCTTCTGATAGGCTCCCTGTTCCTGCTGTCTTGATTCCTGGGTGCCCTGTACTCCCTTGCAAAGTGTCCTCTCTTATGACAGTTGAAACACTCCACCTTGGACTTGTTAAACCCAATTCTTTCTTTGTTGGCCATGTCCAGCTTCCTTTTAGTATTCTTTAAGAATCTTTTTGCCCTCATAGTCAACATAGCAATGTTCCACCTCAAGTCCATCTCTTCTAGATCATTAGGATGGATTTATTGTAGATCTTCATTATCAAGCTGTGGAATACTTGGTTGGCTAGCAAAGACGGAATAAATCACAGCATCACTCAAATTTTCAACAGTTGTTGAGCTATCAGCAGCACCCTGAGTGCTAGCAGTATTAACACCATGAGCAATATTAACTGCTCTAGTTGCACTGTTAGTGCTGCTAGAGGACAGAAAGGCTACATTGTGTGAGTTTGTGGTTAAGCTAGATGTCCCTTTGACTTCTGATTCATAAGCCTTTAGTTTGTTGAAGAGGTCATCCAAACTCAATGTCTCAATCTCTGGTTTGTTTCTCCACACAATAGTATGCATAGTCCATTCTTGTGACAAACTTCTTAAGAACTTCTGATTGATGTCTTCTTGAGGGATAACTTCACCATGCATCTCCAGTTGACTAATTAGCTATTGAAGCCTTCATTGTTTGGCTCAATCACTTTTATGCTGGTTGCCAAACAAAGTTTTTCATATTGCGGCTTTAGTAGATTTTTTTGTGAGTTTTCTTTTGTAGCAGTAGTATTTCCTCAAAATCTGTTTCTCAATAGCCTGCATCAGTAGGTCTTAGCAGCCTTTGATATGAGTTGAACTTTAAATTGATGCTCATTAGGAATTGACATCAACAAAGTGCTTCTTGCCTTTAACCACTGCCTTATTTGTGCCTTCTTTCTTCAAATACTTGTAGGAGGGATAACAGTCTCCTTACCATCAACAGTTTTTGTTACTTTTAGGGTGTGATAGTGTCAAACTACACATATTCGTATGTACCTAAATAACACAATTAGCCCAAAAAAGACCAAAAATGGCAAAATGTGCTTGTATTTGTGTTTTGTGTGTGCACGTACGGATATATCAAAAATTACATAGAAAACGTCAAAAAAACGAGCAAGCGCGAATCGAGGGGGAATCAGAAGAGTACAAAAGAAGCACTACAGACATCAAAGCCGAAGCCAGAGAAAGTCAACCCGCATGTCAAATCCAGTCATACAGGGTCAACAAAAAGTTCAACCACTCTAAAATGTACAAAACCCACAACATATCCCATTTTCACCTCAAAGTTTCACAAAAGTTAAAAAAAAATAAGCCCTATACCTTATTAGGCCTAAAAACCTTATTGGGCCTAAAAACCCTATGTTACTATACCCGGATACCAAAAGCCCATCTTAGCCCAATTTCAGCCATTCCCTTTTGTTTATTAAACTCCAGGGGGACCATTTCCGCAATTCTTGAAACTAGTTTTATAACTAGAAAATGAGAACAATAAAGGGAATCTTGAAATGTCAATTCCCCAAAGTTCAAACAGAATTACCCTTTTCAGTTGTAAAATTGGGCGCGAATTCAATGTTACTGTTCATCTCCTTCTCCATTTCACCAAGCAGTAAAAGGATAGGGCAAATGGAAATTAAGGGCTTTATTGGACAATTCATGGGGTCGTATACATGATGGCAAGGTTAGAAAAGTAATCTCAAGGCCTCACTCACACTCAAGACATATGTCATCTATGGTGGAAGCATAAATTTTAGTGGGTTTTGCTCTATATGCTCTCAAAAAAGAAGCACAAGTGTGCCTCACATGGATTGCCACGTTGGCAATCCGTGTGAGGTCACACAATGATCTAACGGCTAAAAAGCCATAACCAATGATTGGCAAGATCAAGGGCAGAGATTGATGGGTTGATTGAGAGCCTAGAAGGTTCTTTGACAGCTATAAAGGCAAGAGGTTAGTGTAGATTGCTAGTAATCTATAACACCAAAGAACAATATAGAAATCTAGAGAGAGAAAGTGGATGGGAGGAAGGTTCTAGTGAGAGAAAGTAACAAAGAAAGAAAGATTATATTATGTGTAATAAATAAACTAACCAACACCCTCTCCATGTGTGGAGAGGGTATTTATACAAAAGCATGTGGCCGGCCATGGGCCTCTCAATACGCTTTGCATGGGCCTTTAGCCCGATTAGCTTTCTATCTTAACCATTTGTTACTATACGTGCTAATGGACTAAACTATATTGGCAGTGACCGATACTTTTTGTATTTCTAACAATCTCCCCCTAGGGAGGTCTCTCATTTTACAAAAATTAGAACATAGCATACTATGCTTTGACTTTAGTCTTGAGCTCGTATTCTTTAACTTCAATCTTTAACTCGTGAATTGATGTAGTGATCTTTGACTTTAGGCTTTGACTTGTATCTTTGACTTGTGAATGAATTGTGATCTTGCACATCTTGAGATCATCAACCAAGCATAATCTCTTTTCGCCCTCTTGTAATCTTTGCCATCTTTTGTACTTGTAAATTCTGGGCCAACATGCTCATACTGTTCTTGATGTTGAAAGCGTGTGTAACCATCTTTCTTGATATTCTTTAACTTTAACACTTCGTCACTTATGGAGGACGTACGGTATCAACTTAATACTTCGTCACTTCAAGAAAGACGTATGGTATCAGAGTAGCGAAAGTCTTGAAACATGTACTTGAGCTTTCATGATGTTGTTATATTTGTCGGTCGAGTATGAGCATGTGGTATTGGCTTTGACTCGTCATCGGGAAACTGCTACCACCGTTCAGGAAATCTGCATAAAATGGGTGGTAGTGATAAACAAAATATATGGACGAAAGTGGCTTTTCTATTTCATCGAATCAAACGATGTTGTAACAACCACGGTTCCTCGTTATTTAGTATAAATACTGCCTGTGATCAAGTAGAGTTTTGAAGAATCTCCTTGACAGGGTTTCATAGCTACACTAGCCGTTCTCGTTACCGGAGCATCTCAAAGCAGACAACACGGTAAGAGTGAACCGGTAAGTTACTATCTTACCGATTAAGCCATCAATTCGTGTTCAGGTTTCCTATGTCTAGATACCCTTGTGAGGCTTCCCATGGACACATGATTGAAAATCGATTTAGAAAATCAGTCGGTGTGTCAAATAGCATACAATTTTTATGACACACCAACAATTTTATCTTTTTCAAAATTCATCAGTTCATAAGCTGGACCGAATCGATATCCAGTATCACAAGCTCGATCCATATAGGATCTCACATGTCACCTACCAAGAGCTTGTTTGATGTTGGCTCAAGCTGGATTTCCATCTTCATTGTTTATGAAATATTTAGTATCACTCGGTATATGCTGGCATAATCACCAGGATAACGCGTTAGAGATTCTTAATATATATATCCTTGTTTTTCACATTGTGTGAATTAGCAAGCATAATTTTGACAAGTGTCCTAATGAGATTTATGGATGATCTCTTTTGGCTCTAGACTCAATAGTGCACTTTGGTTTTAGTGATCAGAGGCTGGAGCAGACTGCCACCTTTTCAATACCAACTAACTCGGAGTGAGAAAGTTGATAGAAATATGTATAAATCTCCGTGAAAATGAAAACATAAATCTTTTGAGAGATTCTGAGTGGCTAGGGAGGGTTGTGCATTGCATCACTAGGTCCATGATGTCAGTCTTCAATGTCAGCAATCATCTTTGTGATTCTTGACAACAGATGTATTGACCCGGTTTCTGCCTAAGTGTAAGGAGGGCTTCTTTCTTTTCACCCTTTATCTTAACTTTTCTTTTTAATTCTTCAACCCCTTCAGCGCTTACCGAGACTTCATAACTAGTACCTTGTTGGGTTTGTTCTAGTACTAGCTCCATCTCAGTCGGCACTTTTCCCTTATTCTCACTTTTACTCCTTTTTTCATACCCTAAAGGGACTACTACACTAATTAAGGTGGAATATCCTGGGTAGAACTCCTTTCTGATTCTGGCTGGATCTTGGGATACTATATCTAAACTTTACCACCTTTAAACTCCAATACAGTTAATTTAAATGGTCGGGCTTTGTACCTTCCACATTTCTGCCAATACGTAACCAGTTGCTCCCCCTTCATAGTGATCTCAATTAATCGAAAGAAATTTAGCACATATATGGGATAGCGTTCCACTTTAAGATCTTAATTATCACATCTTTAGCCATATATTTTAAATTAAATTTTCTCACCTTATAAAAAAGTTACACTCTTTTTAATATATTGGATATTAAATTGATAAAATATATGCATTTGGGTGAGAAAGTCTAATTTATTAACAGCCGATTATTGGAACATGTTTTATACTTCCCCCTCAAATTATTGTGGAATTTTATGGTGTTTTAGTACGTTAATTTTTGAATAACAAAATGAATTTTATAAGAAATTTTCAAAAATTCGTCTCAACACTATTATATATGCCTAATTTTTCTTTGTCTACTTTATTTATTTTCCATATTCACTCAGAGAATTATTATATACGCTGATGTTGGACCTGAAATTCGAGGACAAATTATGACTAAGGTCATATTGTCTGTTCTAGGCAGACTGGAGGTCATTCCCCGTAATCCATTCCACCAACGAACTTCTCTAGATTCCGCATCAAGCTCCTTTGATAAAGCTGCTTGTGTATATCCTGAACCATAACCCGAGCCCTCTTCTTATCTAAGTTACTCCATTTTCTCATTGGCATGTATTCCATCCTTATACCCTTAACAATATCATCTAATAGGGATCGAACATCTTCGAGCGTTCCATCACTCAATTTATGAAGTTCATTGATTGTGTAAGTTTCAACACACGTAAAATAATATATATATAAAATATCAAAGAGCAATTAAGAAAATTACCAAGTCACCCTTGGAAAAATTCACTCTAAAAGATATATATAATATATAATATACGTATGTTTTCCGGAAAGTATGATTTCCCGGGTCGTTTTCCCAACGATTTAAGAAATTGAAACCTCGCTTGATATTGGATATTGATTTGAATGGGTTAGTGAGATTTGATTTGGGTTTTCGATAACTAATAATTTTAAAGCCAGTTATTTAAAATAAGCAAATTAAAAGCAATCTAAACACTTAAAACATTTAACGGGAAACAAATAAACGCGATAAATAAGCAAGTACACTAAAAATTAAGTCCTAAAATGCAATAATATTCTAATCCTAAAATAGGGACTAAGAAAATTTTAGACTAAGAAAAATAATTTTTTTTTGATTATTTTTGAATTTATTATGAATTAAAAACAATTTTAATCTAATTAAATCCTAAAAAATAGCAAATAAAGTCCTAAAAATTGAGAAAAATAATTTTTAAACTTAGGAAAAAGTCCTAAAAAATAACATAAAAACTTAGGGGGAAACAGAAAAAAAAATAAAAAAAAAGGGAGAAAAAAAAGGGTAAAAAAAAAAAGAAACAAAAAAAAAACAAAATTTTTAACTTTTTTTAAAATTTAAAATCCTTTTTTAAACCAAATTTAATTCAAAAGCTCATAAAATAAAATTAAAAATCAAAAGGTTGTAAATGATTTTTCTGAATGTAAATCTAAAAGTATTTTTTTAAAGCTAAAAACTATTTTTTTGTATTTTTCTGAAAGTTATTTCTATTTTTTTATGTATTTTTGAAAATTTAAATCTTAGAAAAATTATAAAAAATAAACTTATAATGGGAAAAATCTCAAAAAATCAGGAAAAGTCCTACTAGCAACAAGGAAGAAGAGAAAAATAAAACTAAACAAACAGCTAATCAAATAAGCTCTAAAATAGATGGATAAGCTACGGCTTATAAAATAAAGAGGAAAACTGAAAAGATACTAGTCATTAAAATGGCGGGAGAGAATGAACTATGGACGAGCTATTTGAAAGCAAAGTGTTAAGTCGTGTGTGTTGTGTGCAAGAGGTCTTGGGTTCAGTTCTGGGCTAACCCCACTTTTTTGCAAGTTATTAATTTTTTACTTTTTGCAAATAATTAAAGAGTTGGACTTATAAAGGACATGTTTTTGAGCACTTTTTTAAAAAATCAACTTAGACTGAAACTCAATAATAAGATCTAAAACAGCTTAAGAACAAGCGTGTTTTCAGTTAAGTAAGGTTCTTAAAGCTCTAAAAGTTTGTTTTCATTAACAGCTTGCACACTCTTATTTTCAAGCTCAAATTCAATTCTAAAAGCTATTCCTAAGGCTTTGATGTGTAAGATCTAAATGACAAGCTAACTTAAACCTTTATCTCTAAAAGTATAACTGAATTTGTAGTATTAAAGTAAGAAAACTCATGAACTATTACAAATTAACTCCAAAGACCAAAAAATCTATAATGAACAATGAGCTAAACTAACCCTGTGCTTTTTGAGAAACTTATCAAAACCATTATTAAGCTATGAATTTCAAACAATAAATTCAGTATATAGGCTAGAATCCTAAAATTAAAAGCTAACTTTTAGTTTCTTCTGTTCTTTGGTCTTTGTGAAATTTTGAAAACTTTGAAAGCTAATGAAAACTAAGATAATTAGGGCTAGAATTTTTGAAATGAAACCCTTAATCTAACTATCCTATATTACTCTATAAGTCTATTGTGTTTTTTTAACTAAATCCCTTTAATGCTAGCTTTTAAAATGCATAAAAAAAGGTCTCGCAATAAATTAACTGCTGATGTACTTGCTGATACACTTGACCAAAAGCAAAAACCTATATGCAGGTTACCTTTAAAGGTAAACCTGCATTAAACTCTCAAAGAGAGTGTGTCTAAACACAACACAAACAAAATTCAAGCTACTAGGCTTGAATCAATTTTTTTGCAGTCAAAAGAAAATGGAATAATTCACTTGGGTTGAATTAAAGTAATTAAGCCTCAAAATGTTTTTGAACAAAAACCAATCATTTGAACCTTTTCAAAACCTTATCAAATATGATAATCAAACTGTCCAAAGTGCATTTACCAAAATACTTTGACTTTTGAGAGTCAGACAAAGCTGATCCAAACACCCCTTTAGACTTGACAGATTTCAAATGAGCTTATGAAATTACAATCTACTTAACAAAACTTCATTACCAGATATTCATTAGCTTATACAATCCTAGTAAACATAAATCATTAATTAATTTAAGCTAGAATCAAGATCTATACTGGTAATTTTTTTTTTTTTGGTTTTTCATGATTTAATGACAGATTAAGCTAAGACAAGATTTAAACTATTTCAGCTAAAAATAGAAAAGCAAATATACTTAATAAGCTAGAATAAGATCAAATAAGCACTAATAAGCAAACAGATTAAGCAAATAAGCAAATAAGCAATTATAAAACTAGATATTAAAGGATAAAGGAAATTAAATGAAAACTTACTAGAAGCTTTAGCTAAACAGAAGCTAAGTACTCAAATGAGCTTATCAACAGCTTTGGCATATCTTAAGATAAGCCAGTAAAGTCCATGGAGGCTCATCCCTTGCTAGCCTCCCTTCCATTTAGCTTTTAAGTCCAATATTCAAGGTAATTTAAGCTAATTTTAGGTTTTTAGTAGATTAAGACCTTTATAAGCTCAATACAAAGCTTATAGACTTTGGATGGACTAAAATTAGCTTTGGAGCTTATCATATAGTAAACATGAGAGTATAAAACTTAAGGGACATATGTAGGGATAATGAGAAGTAAACTAAAACTTGATTATATTTAAGCTGAAATTGGTACAATACTTTAAAGAGGAATTGATAAGGTAACATAAACGAAGTAAGTAAACTAAGCCTAGGAAAAGAAGGGATAAAAAACTAGCGACATAGTGTGTGTGATAGTGTGAGCTATTTATAGCCTCTTGGTGAACCTTCTAGCCCCTGAGCTTCCCACACGCTTCCTTCAATCATAGCCGTACAATCTTTAATCATTGGATGATCATGCTAAGCCGTTGGATCACTAAATATCTCACACGGATTGCCAACGTGGCAATCCGTGATTGAGACACTTGTGTTTCTTTTGAGTGTATATCCAGTGTAAAAAACCATATCTTCTTGTGCTTTTTCTCAATTTTGTGTGCTTCCTTGATGAGATTGGTTAATGAAAAGCTTGAGTGACTGATTTAACCCTGCCATCTTGTACTACTACACTTGAATTATCTATTTCACCTCTTGAATGAGAGTTTCCCTTGATTTGAGAGTGTGGTAATTTTGGGAAAGCGCATGAACAAGTTAAATGGTTCATTGGTGCCAATTCTTTTAACTGAAAAAAATGGGTAAATGGGGGGAAGTTTGGGTTATTGGCAGGATTAGTCCTTGTCTTTGTTCAAATTAAATGTCCAAGTGTTAATAATTTTCAAATTGGCAGGAGGATTGGCCCCTGGGACTAGTATAAAGTGTATGGGCTTATGTTTTGGGTTATGGATTTAGGGTAAAGGTTTTTGGATCCGGTTAAGGGTTAAATAGGGGCCCATTAGGACTTAAGGACCATTTGATTTGTGTAAACTTTTGGAACTGAGGACTTAAATGAAACATTAAGATTTTTGTCTTTAGCGGTTGACTTCTGTTTGGACCAAGGTTTGACTTTTCTTTGACTATAGCTTGACCATAGTGACTTTTCTTGGCTTCGGCTTGAATCTTTGGGCTTTCTTTTGTACTCTTTCTGATTTCCGTAGTTCGTGTTTGCCCGTTTCGACTGTTTTCTTGTGATTTTGATTTATCCGATTACCTGAAATTGATTCAATGTTTTCTACGGGGTTCCACAGTTAGGAACCAATTCTTCGACATTTGAGTTTTAAGTAGCAGCCTTTGTCTTTGTAACAGAAGTTGAGTATGCTGTTAATTCTACCACCCTGCACGGTATTCTAGATCTTTTTTATAAAGTTAATCCTAAGGTTATTTGGCTGTCCTCGATGATCTTTGAATAACGAAAGTGGATTACTCGAGATCAATCAGATACGGGTTGGTTTTGTTTTCAGGGTTATGCTAGTCTAGTCATTCAGTTATTGCTTGGAACAATTCTTCAGATGGTCTTACTCTAATTTCGTAATACTCTTGCAAGTGCCTTTGAGCAGGTTGAATGCTGGTCCAACTAGAATTTCTTTAGTCAGATTTGGAATTTTAAGCCGATTCATGACAAATGCAGAGAAATCAAATGAAGTATCATTGAGTTCATCAAATGAAGTGGGAGGTTCTTTAGCACGTGCAACTTGACTAATCCAGGTTTGAGGAGGTCGAAAGTTACCTTCTTATCTCTTACTCCAATCAGGATCAAGAGTTGGAGGTCACTCGGGTTTCTTGAACCAGTCAGCTTTGGTAACCTCCTTATCAACGAGTTGTTCATCATTGTCTCCCGTGACGAACTCTTGATCTTGTTGCATGCCTGAGTCTTTAACAGTATGACTTAGCTCCTCTGCATGGGCAGACTTCTTTTCCTTTGACCTTGAATCTTTGGAGGACTCAACATCTTTACTCGATTTTCTTCTTTTTGTCCCTCGGTTCTGATCTACGGTTGGGGTCTTGCTCTTTGTCTCTTTCATCTGGACTCCTTCTTCAATGAAAAATACTTCACCATATGAAGCAAAGAGATCTTTGTCAGTGTTATAAGACTCAACCAGTGCATCATAAAGCTTCTTTTTGTAGTCAGCTTTATCATATGACTTGTTCTTTTACATCTTGTCTATGAGGATCTTTGTGAGTTCAAACTCAGAAAGTGTTGCGGTTGCCTCATAAGTAGACGTTAGTTATGATGAAGACCTTGTCAAGACAACATCTTCTAAAGACACAATGACATTTTTCTCAATAACAAGAGTTGCAACATCTGAGATCGCTTGAGGAAGAATCTGAGGTAGTTGAGCATTGACTTCCTCTTTGATAATCGTCCTCACCGTTAAGTCAACGAGTTCTATATACTCCCTTTTCTCAGCTTGAGCTTCTTCTTTACAGTCAAAATTATGTGCTTGAATGGCCTTGTTTATTGCTTCTCCAAGTTTGGTATCTATGTAACGATCAACTATAACATGAATAGAGGAGAGAGATTGAGCATATTGGTCAACTTGCTTTATCTCTAACAAATCTTTTTCTAGGTTGGTTGGTGACCTCTTTCATTGATTTTTAAATACCAGAAAGCAAAGTATAGAAGTGCAGGAGTGATGTTGTAGTATCTAATACGTTGGTGTCGGAGTTGGTGTTGCTTGTTGCGATAGAGGATTAAAGAAAGGAGGTAGTGGAGGAACAGTTGTGGTGAAACTTAATGTGATTTTAGGAATTGTTGTTGCGTGCTGAGCTATGGTGTCCATCAAATAGGCAATCTCATTGTCAGCTGGAAATGGATTATCAAGATTTAGGAGTTTGCTTGTAAAGTCGGAGGAGACAGAAGAGCTTTGTGTTGGACCTCCAGTCTTCTGTGTGTCACGAACTGGTGTAAGTGTTCACATGAGCATCTTCCTCTACTTGCTCAAATCCTGATTCTTGAGAGCATTTTTTTGTTCTGAGGCACCTTGATTAGCATTGGTCATATCAGTATCTTCATTTCCTAAATTCACATTCACATCATCATCACGCTCTTTATAACTTTATCATCGTTTTCTTCATTCCATTTGATTCTAAATCATCAATCTTTTCTCTTCGTCAATAAATGAATTATCACTCTATTCATCTTTTTCTTTGTTATGTTCTTTCATTTGTGCGTATGTTAAGATTAAGAATCTCATCCTCTATTAGATTCCGTTCCTTTCGGTAATCACTTCATCATTATCATCACTATCATCATCAAAGTCATCCTCATCATCATCCTCTTCATCAATATCTCCCCAAGATTATTTCTCACTTTCAGATTTGTATGTAGGTACATCGGGAACCCCTGGTATAGTACTAGTTCCTTCATCTGTAACAGAAGTCTTTTGTTGTTGCTTATCAGGAACCTTTGACTGGTGTGAACTCCATTCACCTGAGTACCTTGCGTGAGGAAATGTGATGAAAAATTGTGTCTTACTTCTTTTTGTAGCCAGCTTAAGTTGTTCAGCTTTAGTTAATGCAACCTCAAATAATACAGCTAATCCTTTGGCTTTTGGCTTCTTTGCAGGTAGCTTCTTCTTGTCAGATTTAGACACCTTAGCTTTAGACTTGATCCTAGTACCTTTAGTAGCTTGAACAGGCTTCTGCTTGGGTGATGTATTAGAATCAGCTTTCTTTCGAACATACTTTGGTTTTGGAGTTTTCTCTCCAAAAGCAAAAGCGTAGTATGTCTTGTAAGCATTGGATTCCAACATTGCTTGGTTTATTAGTTCCTTTGGGAGAATGGTACCATATACTTGAGTATCTTCATGTCTGGAGATACATCTCATAGAAGTAAACATGATATCATCTCGATCAGTGTGCCAAAACATCTTGTTTCTCCTCGAAATAGACTGATCCTTTGACTGAAGTTCATCGATGGGATCTTTGTGAATCTAGGATATGACATTCTTGTTTGTATTTCTTAGCTTCTTTGGTATTCATCTTAGAACATGAATGTATTTCCAGAGTAGGATACCACATAGTGGAAGTTCTTTCATATAGATATCATACCCCGAGGATCTATAAGCACTTGGACAGGATATCTTGTCCATTCCAGTTTCTTTGCCACTTAAGCACTTGTTGATGACGGTAGAAAATGCTCTCCATGGCTGATGTAAGTAGTCAACATTCACATTAGTGAGATAGGTGACGTCTCCAGTGTGTCCAAGATCTCTGATGAAAGAGAGAATGTCATGTTCCAGTGGGAGGTCTTCAAACTTTTGTCTTGTAGTTTTAGGGCAAAACTGTAGAATTTCTCAGAACATATCAACATCAGAGAGGACCTTTCTTCTTGTTTATTGTGAATCTGATGGATGACTTATGAACGGAAACTGTAGCCCAAAATTTTTGCATATAAATAGCAGGAACATCTGCAGTGATAAGGAATTCACAGTAGAAGGTAGTGAGAGCAAGAGCATCCAGCACCACTTGAAATGTAGCTTCTTTTGGTTTGATGTCTGTCTTGAGTCTCATGTTGCATTTCCTGAATTCAAGACGGTCCACAGAGGCAACAAGAGCATCATCAAGGGCTTTCAGTTGAGCTTGAGTGGTATTTATGTTTATGCTAAGATTTGACCAATATAGTTTATATATATTTGTTTAATACTTAAGCTTGATGCATGTTGTGATATCATTCTAATGATTAGGCTCATTAAGGCATTTAGCATAACTGAATAAGATCTAATCATCTGAAGGGCAACTTAATTAGGCATAACGTGAAAGGCATTAAGACAAACTGAATTAGTTGTTTTGAGGAATTCCTATTTAAACTAACTTGTTAATAATAGGTAAACTCTAAGGAAGTGTTTTATATATATTTTGAACACTCGGTATATAGGCCTACTTAACTTGTTTAGGTGCGCAAATTAACAATTTTAATTAGCTACCTAACTTAGTTAAATATTGCCTCCAAGAAGAAGATTTAATCTTAATATTTCTTAAAGTTAAATATTGCTAAATCGCTCCTGGTAAATAGCCCTCATATAAAAGACTTGATTAAATCGCTCTCCCTATATAGGAATTGTTAACTTCGCTTCCTAAAAGGAATTGTTAATATCACCTCATATATATGATTGATAAATGCCTCTACAATGGATTGTTAAATTGGGCCTCGTGAAGGTGGGTATTGTCAACTGCCTTATGTAGGGTGTTGGGTGTTAAACTTGCCTCGTGATTCGGTAGTATTGTTAATTCGCACTTCTGGACGGAGTTGTTTAAACTCGCCTTCTGGTGGTGTTGTTAATCACTTCAATAGTCACAACGTAAACAAACATGGGATTTTACGAATTCATGAATAGTTCAATACGCTTTCTTAACAATTGAATAACATTAGGTTACATTTTATAACAACACATTAGCCTCAGGGAATATATCCAGTACGATAAAAATCGAGTATATTTATTCGTTTTAATACTTTAAGCAAGAAATTTACAAACAAGGAATGGCCTTTCAAGGCTCAACACATTCAGCGATGGAAATACAATAATGTTATAGCATAAATCCACAAAACAAATTACACTAAATCCCAAACACCTATATTTTTCGCAAGGCATGGAATCATCAGAAACACATTTGTAATGTACTAATCACAAAACTATATTAATCGAGTGTTCTACACACCTAAACTAACAAAACCCTCATTTAATTTGAGATTTTAATCACTTTTGATTTTGACTAACCCTAATTCAATATTTCAGGATTTCGAGGTCAACTAGTGATGAAATCTTTAATTCCTTTGTATGATTATTATGTAGTTAGGAAGTGAAGAACGAGTTTTAAGTTATACCTTTTGCTTGATAATCACTGGAAATGGAGAATGAGAGTTGGCAATTTCGAATGGGTGAATGGAGGGAAAAAGTTTTTGTTAAGTGTGTGTTTGTGTGCGAAAAAGACAGGGAGGGTGAAAGTGTTATAAAACAAATTTCGTTTTTGACACTTTTGCCCCCTCTAGTTTAATGTCCTATGCATTTTTCTTATATAAGTTTTATTGGGAAAGAAAAGTTTAACAAATAGCATAAAATATAGTCCCCTATGTTTTTAAATAGGCATACCTAGAAACTATATTTGCACATATACTCCCTAAGGCTTAAACACATAAACAGTTAAGCTTACATAAGCTAAACTTAATTAATCCCCTTTAACTGTATAACAAGTTATTGTTTAAAACCTTTTCCTTTATCATAAAATTATTTTTATGAAGAATTATTTGACATTTTCTCCCCTTAAAAAACAAAGGACCCGTTTTATATTTAAAGAGCTGTAGTCGTTGTTTGATTGGTCAAATGTCTTTGAAAAGCATTTTCAGATGAAGTATTGTTATGTAGGAAACCAAACACCATGAAAATTAGATTTCTCTTTTTTTGGACACATAAGCGCACCTAGAACACGTACACTTATGAATATAGGAAGCACGGTTGTGATGCAAAGTAATCACAAGGGATTTGCTTATGGTCATAAAGTAGACGATGCCGAGAAAAATTCTCCTATATGAGTCATGTTTTCTCTTTTGAAATTACTTGCCGTTAAGATGATGACCGGGTTTGCTATCTAAAATAATGCAAGTCATTTTGGCTTTTTTTGAAAACTTTGAAACTTCTGCTAAACTTTCATTTGCAGCCTCGTATCATTATTAAATGACATTTTTAAGAAAGTAAATGTTATTAATTTTCAAAAGACATGCCAGAGATACATATTTTTATATTTTATGATTTTTTTTTTTGTTTTTTTGTTTTGTTAAAAATTTATATTAAAAAAGAAAAATATGTTTATGTTTTTTTATGTTTTTCTTTTGCACATAATACAAAGATTTGAGTTACCACCATCACTCATCCGTTTCCTCTGCCAGGCGTTTCAACGTTTCCGAAGACATGCTTCTCATACCTAGCTTTTCGATCAAGAAGTTGAATCTTTCTCTTGGCAAAGGTTTGGTGAAGATGTTAGCGAGTTGGTATTCAGTTCGGACAAAGTATAGCTCCACGAGTACATTTCTCCACTTGGTTCTTTATAAAATTGATTAGCGAACTATCTATGTGTTTTGCTCGGGAGTGTTGAAGCATTGTTGCAGCATAGAGAATCGTACTCTTGTTTTCTGTCGCATTAGTACAGAGGACATTCTATTGAATTGAAAGCCATCAGTTGTTATTATGAACGCTTCCATAGGATTTGAGCACAACACCCAGATAAAGCAATATATTCAGCCTCTGTACTCGAGATGGCAGTGCACTTTTACTTCTTTGAGACTAGTAATATATTCTCAACTAGATAGGCACTTCCTGATGTATTGCGTCTAGTGTCCTGACACCCCGCGTGATCTGCATCTGCATATGCTGTCATAGACATACCGGTATCCTTCGAGTACCAGAGACCCATGTTAATGGTTCCCTTTAGGTATCGAAAGATCCGCTTAACCGCCATTATGTTCTTCTTCGGTCGGCTTTGCCTGATACCGGGACATTAAGCAGAATGAGTTAATAAGTCTGGGTTACTGGATGATAGATGACATGAGGGAAAGCCAATCATGCCACGGTAAAGTGTGCATCAACTGGATTCCCCTGTAGTTCTTAGTCTAGTTGACTATTTTCTACCTTATGGTGTGTCTAAACGATTCACTTGTTAGCATTTACCATATTTTTTAACAATTTCAGAAGCACTATTTAGATTGGTCTTAAAAAGTACCTCTAGGACTTTGTGAGATTCGTTAATTCTATATAGAATGACATCTGGCCCCATTCATTGTCATCTTGAATTTAGTGGTCATTGGATTAGCAAAATCATTACACATGGCAATATTAGTGGATGCAAATATTATATCATCAACAAATTTTGTCCAGTAGTAAGTCATCCCAACTTGTCGTATGAAGAGTGTTGTTCAACTACACCTTTGGAGAACTGTTGTAGAGATTTAGAAGCTTGACAACATGTAGTACCATGCACGTGTGGTGCTTGTTTGAGACCGTTTAGAGGCCTTTTCAGCTTGTACACATGCGAGTGGAGATTGTCCAGATCAAACATAATCCTTTCTGTTGAGAAACGTAGACCTCTTCTTTGAGCTTGCCATTTAAGAAAGCCGTTTTGACGTCCATTTGGTAGATCGTCATATTCTTATGAGCGGCATTTGCTATGAAGATACAGATGGCCTCTATTCTTGCAATCGGTGCAAATGATTCCTCGAAATCGATTCCCTATTCTTGCCTGAATCCTTGAGCAACTAGTCTAGTGTTATTCTTTAGTACCCTGCCAAATTCATCCGCCTTAACCTTATAAATCCACTTTAGTTTGATCAATAACACTTTATCTGGACACGGGCACCAATTACAAACATCTAGTCTTTGTAATTCATGAATTTCTTTCTTGCATTGCATACGATCCTTTATGGTTTGGTCATTGCTTGTTTTTGATGTCTTAGGTTCACCGAGTCAGGAAGGCATTAAAAATAACACCACATTCTGCATCTGTTGGAGTTGCTTTCTCGTAGAGACAAGGCAGAATGTGGGAGATGGATTGTCCAATCACGTTTGCTATAGGAAGATCTCTTAGTTCTATTACTTTAGGTTCAAATGAGTATGGGTTTTTTGTTCATATTCGTTGATGTAGCCTATGAGATAGAAGTCGAGTTTCATGAAGAGATTCATGAAGTGGGATCATCACGAAAAGTTTGGTGTTTTTGGGATTTCTTTAAAACCTTGAGAAATGTTTGCACGAATGTTCTTGTTCTTGTGAGGTGGAATACTTGTTGATGGAGATCTGATCAAGGGAAAGTTGACACAGGAGAATCGGCTAAAACAACAACTCTCGGTGCAGCAGCTTCTTGAACTGGAGAAACAGCAATTGATGGAGGAGTGAAGTATTCATCGAACATAGGTTGAAACAAGCGATTCCCAATCATCTCTTGGTGGGTGGAATACAAGGTTGTTGAGGAATTGGTTTGGAGCGAGTCCTAAAAACTGGATGTAGTATGGAGGTCTTAGAATGAAGCCGGGTCCTGAACTGAATTTTTCAAAAACCATAGCTATATGTTAGTCCTCGAATGTCACTATGAATTGTTTCAATAATTTTCTAGGTTCTTTTGTTGTAGATTCTAAACGCTTTCTTTAGCGGGCGCGTAACCAACGAAAATACCAATGTAGCTTTGCAATCTAATTTACCCATGTTAGTCATTGTCTTGGTAGGATAACAGGAGGGCACCAAAGACATGAAAGAATGATAAATCCGGTTTCTTATCTTGCATAAGCTCATATGGAGTTTTGTTGTATCGAAGGTGGATTAATGAACGGTTTTGGGTGTAACAGGCTGTATTGATTGCTTTGGCCCATAAAAATAATAGAGCTTTTGAAAATATTAACATTGTACGAGCAGCTTCTACAAGAGTTCAGTTTCGCCTTTCGACAACGTCGTTCTGCTGAGGAGTGCGTGCAACAGATGTTTGATGTGAGATGCCAACATTTTCATAAAATTCACGAAGTGTCTGATTGATAAATTCGGTTCCATTATCTGTTCGAATATTAGGGATAGTGACATTCAACCGAACTTGAATATTTTTGATGCATTTAATGATGGCCTCAGGAGCTTCATCTTTTGTCCTTAAAAATCTGACCCAAGTAAATCTTGAGTAATCCTCAACAATCACTAAGATGTACATTTTCCCGTTAATACTTGCCACACGCATTGGGCCACACAAATCCATATGCAAGAGATATAGTTTCTCCTGGTTAGTGTCTTCAGTTTTGGGTTGATGAGAGGATTTCTTGCTTTTTCCTAATACACATGCTGAACACAAATGATCTTTTTAAAATTTAAGTCTTGGAATGCCTCGTGCAAGACCGTCTTTAGCTAGCTTGTTAAGAGTACCAAAGTTAAGAAGTGATAACCGACGGTGCCATAACCAGCTCTTAGTCTTTAACGCTTTGGATAGAAGACAGATCAGAGATGTTCTAAGCATGTCATCAAGAGAGATTGTGTACAAATTTGTGTCTCGTGATCTATAAAGTAGATCAACACCTTCTAAATTACGAATAAATAAAGTGTTTTTCCGAATTGCGACTTCAAGATCCTCGTTACAAAATTGATCAATAGAAAACAAGTTATGTCCAAGCCCCTCGACGTAGTATACCCTTGAGATAGTAACATTTCTCAGTTGATAGTCACCATACCCTATAATTCTTGCAATATGGTCGTTCTCGAATCTAACTGTCCCTAAAAATTTACAAACAAAGTTTATGAGCTAAGAGCGATTCCCTGTCATGTGTTTCTAACATCTAGAGTTCAGATACCGGAGAACAATCTGGACAATCTGTCATGACAAGAGAACAAGACGATGGAATATCTGTAGCATTGGATCCCCAAGTAGGATTGGGTTTTGAGTGGTTAGCAGTCTTAGATTCTACAATCTTAGCCTTTTTACTCGAACCTATATTTCTAACATTTTTGGGTTTCCTGCTATAGACTTTAAGCTCTTGTTTTATTGGTTCAACTGAGTCAGAAGTGGTTTTCTTAGGAGGCACTACGATAGCTGAAGTGATCCTAGTTAAAGGGCACGAATTACCAACTATAGTGAAAGTTCTGTCTGTTGGTTTCCACTTAAGTCCTACTTTAGTAAATACATGACCCGTAGGTTTCCAAATATTTTATTTTTTATGTTTCTTAGCAGATTTAGCACGGCTATTCACATTTTTCACAAAATTAAGAAGACGCTTATCATGAACATCATCAAATAAAGATTTCTTACAAGTAGCACAATTAAGATCAGAATTCGCATTTAACTTTGAATACTTAACATTATCATCATAAATAGGTTCAACAACACGATTCTTTTTATTAACTTTCCTAGCATCTACTTTATTCTTCATGTTCCTACTTATTGGTTGTGAGATCATATCATTCTTTTTATTGCCAGTAGGCTTTGATCCGCACTTACTAGTAGAACACTTCAATCCTGTAGAAGACAACACAGGTGTGTTAGAATCTGATTTTTTCGATGACTCTACCTATTGAATGTTGCTTGAGGATGTGAGAGGTTCAGCAAACCTAAGTTTCTTGACCTTGTTTTTGGGTGTGACAGCAACCTTTTTTGCACTAAGATTAATCGCATTAGGGCATGTATCTCGAACATATAAAAGTAACTCCTGAATTCATTCGGCATGCTTACAGGAAAAGTCTAACTCTTTATCTAAAGGGTGTTTTGCTTTAGCTTGTTCGACTATTCCCCGGAGAATATCATCTTGTTCCTGAGCATACTTAAGGTATTTTATGTGCATTTCCCTATTTTGCAATAACCTAGGAGCTAAAGGTTCTAAATCTAGCTTGAACATGCCTGGAACAATAGTGCCGGCAGATGGTATTTGTGCAACAATATCAACAATCTCTTTTCCTTTTATTTTTCATAAATCGTATTCAATGACGTTATCACAAAAACCTTATCTTGAATTTGAGCTTTTAAATCCTCATTCTCTATAGATTTTAAGTTCAGTTTATCAATTTGAGTCGCTCTGTTCTTTAGAACGAACACGTGTTTGTTTAATTAAGTCAAACTGCTCTTTAAAAACCTGTTTAACATGATTAATTTTATTACAAAGATACTTGTTTTCTGAAAGCAATTTTGCCACACTGTTCTCCAGTTTACATTTTTGGTCTCTATTTCACAATAATCATAATTGACATGCTCTTCCTTGGATTTTTCTCTTAATGATTTTATAATATCCTTCAACTTACAAATGGTACTGTCTTTGTCTTGAATCTGAGCTTTCAAATCATTCTTTTCAAAAAATTCTAGAATTTCAAGAGCATTTTGATTATTACAAGATTCATCTTTTTGAAAAATTTCTTGATTAAGTTGTATTGACGCTTCAAGAGAAATACAATGTTTTTCAAGTTGTGAGTACCTTTTCAAAAGATCATTAAACGCATTTTGTGATTTCAAAAGCTCGGCCTCAAGATTACAAGATTCTTTTCTTTTTCCATCCATATTCACAGATTCACCAAGCAAAGACATAGAATTCATCACAGTTAAAAGAACTTCTTGAGACATGATTTGTTGTAAAAGTCAATCATTTTTGAAAAGTAATTCTTTTTAGCAATTTCCAAACATTGTTTGTCGACTGAAGACTGTTGAACAACAACGTCCATTTGGTCAAAAACTGTCTTTACTTCCATTATTTCATTTAGAAGATCTCTATCAAACACATTGAAGATGTCTTTTAAAGATTTTAGAAATGGAATAATTTCATTGTTAAACACAGCTTTTGTATGTTCAAACCCCCATTCACCTTCTGTACGAGCATTAGGTGTAGTCCTTATCTTCACCACATTGTCAAACTTAGCAAGGTGGAATTTAAGCTTTTTAAGGCTTTCATTCACCAAGCTTATCTTAGGAAGTTCCTTAGGAGCTTCGATTTTGACAGGTAATGCATCAGAAGGTTTACTGGTAGGATCGGACATACGCAACCAGAAAGCTTGTTCAGCCGACAATTCTTGTTGTGGAGTAAAACGTTTCCCAAAATCGTCAGTTAGTCTATTTAACTTTTCATAATCAATAGGTTTATGAGAAATGTTTTTATTAATAACCTCTGGATCCTTTGCTTTTTCAGACATTTTTGATCGACTCTCTTCTTCTAAAATCAATGTTTCCTCATCATCAATCACAGGCATAGCAACATGTTTATCAGACATAACAATACCATCATACAAGGTTGGTTTAATCCGCTGAGCTTTCTTAAGGTGAAACGGATTTTGATAACCTAGAGCTTGTTTATGTATATTATCATAGAAAGCTTGTGGCTTAGTTAACATGTGCACTGTTTGAGCAGATTGACCCACTTTAAAAAGAATATTATCAAGTTCCTTTATCTTCTTTTCTAAATCATCATTCGTTTTTCCATTATTTATCCTTTTTTTTTTGTCCCCTTTTTTCTTTGGATTCATTTTTGAAAACCGTGAATGTTTGTAATAAACATTCCTTTTCTTTGATTTGTGTTGAAAGATTTTGCTCAAGTGAGTCAACTTGTTCTTTTAGTGCAAGCTTCTCCCTAATCATATCATCCATTTAAGAATCAATCATCTTTTCAAGACTGCTTAAATCAATATTAAGACGTTGTTCTAATGTTTTGACTCGTTCTTTATATCTCTCTAGCTTAGCGGTTACTAATTCATTATTCTGTTCCTTATTAGCCTTTTCCTAATTATTTACATGATTAATCATTTGTTTCGACATTTGTTCTATCACAGATAAAATCATTGAATCTTGTTGTGCCTGCACATGAGTATCTTGAACATTTGCATGTTGTGTTTCTTGCAAATATTGAGAGTACGGAATGATATTGCTATTACTATATATCTCATTATCTGTTAAATCCACAGCTGGTGGTTGTTCAAAATCCTGCAGTGCATGTACACTTTGATTTTCCATATCATTAAGATAGGTTTCAGAATGAGGTACCTTTGAGATAACGCCAGAACCATAGTTGGAAATGTTGGCCATGAGAACCGCTTGTGCATTCGAGAGATCATCACAGTCAGAATCATAAGTATCAAGATCCTCAGTCTGAAAAGCAGCATTGTTTAGAATGATTGTCTAAACAGCTTGACCATCTAGAACCCCTGGATCTACAAGAAATGTGAGTTGCTCTTTATCCAAAATTTGTCCAGCTTCCTGAGCTTCAGCTAACATTGCTTTTTCTTTATACCATGCTGCATTTTTTGGTCGCTTAGGCTGAGTGCATTGCCTAGCCATATGTCCTTCACCTTGACAGTTGTAGCATTTAATAATCCTTGCTTATCCACTTGCATTGTTTCCCCCAGAACCAGTAGTATTACTCTTATACCCGGTACCCGAATAACTTTGACCTTGTCTCCCCTGTACTTGTTGCACTATGACCCTGCCATCTTGAATAGTGGCTTAGTTTCTTGGATTCGAGGAAGTTCTAAGTTGATTGTTGGTTGAAGGGAACCTTGAAGAAGCTACAGCTATTAGAAAAGTCATTGCCTTGTTGAGACAAGTAATTGGATCATCTCCCAGAGAGAATACATGAACAGCAAAACTTGAGTCCATAAGAGATGACTCAGTCATTGGTTGTGTAGTAACTTGAGGTGATGGATAAGCAATTTGTGGAACAGATGAGGTTTGATGATTCATTTAAGACTGATATGGATATGATGATGGAACGGGTGAATGATTGAATTGAGGTTGTGATGGATAAGTAGATGAGTAATGTTGATTGGGATAAATTGATCTAAACTGAGATGGTGAAAACTATTGTTGAAGCTGAGAATTGTTGTATGAAGACTGATAAGTGTTGAAGTGTGGTGGTGTCATCTAATGATTTGCTACAAATGCAAGTGGATCTTGATTGCGTTCACGCAAAAGATGGACTTCATTTGCATGGAGTTTGTGTTGTTCAAGATAGGCATGAAGCTGATCAAAGTTCATTGTATGCAAATCCTTCACGAGCTTGACATCAGTCACAAATTTGCTCCATTCTAGTGGAAGATTGTTTAAGAACTTTGTATTCACTAGAAATTGCTCAATTTTCATGTTGTAGATGTTCATATCATTTATCAGCTGAGTGAATCTTAAGTAATACTTGTGAAGTGTTTCCCTCTTGATGTGAGTGAACTTATCAAATGCATCATATAGCTTACATTCTCTCTCCTGCTTAGTCAAAGAAGTGCCTAGCATTAGTAATTGAACTCTCTCCCATAAATCTTTAGCAACTCTGTGATGATTCACAAGTGAATAGATATCAGCTAGTAGACCTTGAAGAATGATATTGGTAGCTTTCATATCATAATCAGCTTGAATTTGCTCAGTAGCAGATAATTAAGCATATTTCTTTATTCTGATCACACCATTCTCGTCATCTGTAGGCCAAATGAGTGGACCATTTTCAACTGATTCAAGTATCATTCTCCCATGCTCTCTATTTTGCATGTAAAGTTCCATTCGACTTTTCTACGAATCATACAAGTCCTTGTCTAACATAGGTGGACGATTGTCAACACCGAGAGTATCATATACTCAGCAAGAGTATTCTTTTGTCCAAGTGGAATAATTGAATCCATTTTAATGTGAAAAGATTAAAATGATCGTACAGTGATTGGAGGTTGTTGTGTTTAAGTGAGGTTTGATTAATGAAGTTGAGTCTTTTGGAATACATAGGATTTTACAATTCTTAATAAAACTGGGAAATCAAGTTTTCACGGGATTTTACAAATCAAAGAACAACTGTATAATTCACCTAATGAAAGTGTATAGTTCTCCTAAGTAAAGCGTATAAATCATCAAAGCAAATGATGTATAAATCTCCTTAAGAAACAATGTATAAATCTCCCTTGGTAACACAGCGTATAAATCGCCTGACCAAATACAACGTATAAATCGCCTTTGTTATATGATACGTATAAATCGCCTGTTCAAATGCTCGTATAAATCGCCTATAGGGAAACGTATAAATCGCCTATGTAATCGACACGTATAATTCGCCTATGGAGAACGTATAAATCTCCTGAACAAGGAATTACGTATACTTTGCCTATAGAAAAATGTATAAATCGCCTAATACACTCTGAAACTCAAAAATCAAAAATCTTAAAAAGACGCACTTTTTGACGTTTTTACCAGATCTTTCTTGTACTTCTTACCTATCTAAGACTAGTAAAACCTTAAAAACACAAACTTTAACGTTTTTGACACGAAAAATTGGAAATCAAGATTCTTAGTACAAAACCCTTTTTCTAACCAAAAAGACTCCAAAAGATAAAGTTTTTGATGGTTTTTCAAAGATATTCTTGTACTTCTAGCCTAAACAAAGATAAATAAAGAGTAAAGTTTAAAGCTTTATGGTTTTTCAACCCTTAAAAAGTGAAAACTTTTTGAATGGATCGAACCACACTACACGAACAAAAAGAGTAGAAAAACGCACACAAAACCTTCACAAACACCCCATGGCTCTTGATACCAATTGTAGAATATCTTAACACATATAATGGATGGATTCGGTTAAGAGTTTTAGAGAGAGAAAGGTATGGTTGGATGAACACTTAGAGAGAGAAACAAAGAAGACAATATTAGATTAAGTGTGTGTAAAACAAATGAACAACCAACACCCTCTCCATGTGTGGAGAGGGTATAAATACTCTAAGCATAACCGGCCATAGGCTTATGTCATGGGCTTATTATATATCTTTGGCCCGGTTAGCTTACTAACATAACATATGATTAACTTATGAGCTACGACTATCTATATTGGTAGTGACCGATACTTTTTTGTATTTCTAACAAATACCCCTCCTAGATGGGTATTTATACTTATCGTTGATCCTATTTTCCCAACTTTAGTCAAACCTTGGTCAACTTTACCTAAATTTTGACCAAGATAGACTTTATTACATTATAATTACTAATAAAACTATAAAACTAAACAAAACTATACAAAGACCAATTCATCTAATAATAAACACTTTTCTTAATCCTAACATAACACATAATTAAGTAAATATGGAATGTAAATAAGTAAAGATAAGAAAGATCAAATTAAAGACACTATGATTTATAGTGGTTCGGATACGAAGCTCCTCTTTGCCCTACTCCACTCCTATTAGGCGGAGAAAACCCTACACGTCGATTATACTTTTTTTGCTACTAAGCTAAATAACGAGTTTTACTTTGAGATAGATTCAATTTAACACACTATGTATTTTAATTCCTAAACCACTAACCTACGATACACATATGATAACACAAGACAAATAGATGAAGGTGGATAAATATCACAAGTGTGATGACTCTATTAAACTAATAACACTTAAAGCTTGAAGTCTTCTTTGTGTTCTTCACTAAAGAGTGAAATGATTGGATCATTTGTAATGGATTATATAACAAGTATAATGATCAAATAATATAAGAGAGAAAATAAATATGCAAGAGAAAAGTTGGAAAAGAGTGAAGCAAATGAAAATATTTGGTTCCTATTTATAGGCAAATTTGAAATTCAAATTCTGCCACTAATTGTCAGCTACACGGATCCACCGTAGCCTGGATCCATCTTTGATTATGGTGGATTCGTGTGTAGCAGCTAGTTGTTATTTTGTTTTTAGTGATTAACCACAAATATTTACAAAATATTCTTATTGTATTTAATAATCAGATTTAATAGATTCTTCTAGAAGAATATATTTCTCACATGAAAATGGAAAGATTTTCTAGATTTGAAAAGATTTAGAAATATTGTTTCCATTTATGGTTAATCTTATTGTCGATTAATATAGCTAGTTTATAATTGATCATGTGTTTACTTGAAATTATTTGATTAGTAATGGTTTATGCAAATGATTACATTTATATGCAAGACAAAATGTTTTTCTTTTATTATTAACTACGCTTTATAATGCCATATTCATACCTTAAGTGATTTGACGTCAGCAAGTAAACTTACGACTAAATAACTTGTTTACGTAAACTTTTACGTAGTATGACATTATATTTGTTATTATAAAAACTTGAAGATCATGAAATATAAATATTGTTTTACGCGAATATTTGTATTAATAATCTCCACCTTTTTTATGATGACAAAATATAAACTCATAGTGATTAAAAGTGTACTAAAATAAGTTTTTAGTAGTTGAGTTTACATATCTTCTCCCCCTTTTTGTCAAAGCAAAAAGTGTTGTGGAGGCACGGTCGCAAAGTGTAGTTAGTTTTCTTTTTACCTCTTTACCTCCCTATGTTGTTTAGTATCCCCTTTTTTCGTATATGTTTTTTGCGGTAGGCACGGTCGCAAAGCGTATTTGAAGAATGCAATATAAAGGCGTGACGATTTTTTTTTTTTGCCCACCCAAAAAAAGTAAAAATATGCAATTTGCAGTGGCTTTCCCTGGCGGTGCTCTCTGTTTGTTTGGGCACAAGGATTCGAAACTATGAGGCGTGCTCGACAACACCACAAAGTTAGTAGACAAGCAAATATATATATAGCAACAACACACACACACACACACACACACACATATATATATATATATAGTAGTTACGTAACCCGCCCAATGGGCGGGTTTGTTTCATAAATCTTTTTTGAAGACAATATTTGTCGTTTAGTTGTACTGGATTTTGTGTTTGTGTTAACATAAAATCTTAATTCCTCTTTTTTGTTTCATTATATATAGTATGACATATAGACGTCCGTGAACACCGTATTTATTAAAAGGAAACCAAACTTTGATGTGTATGCCCAACGGACGGGTTCTGTTCATGCATGTTTTTTGAAGACAATTTAGATGCATATACTATATTAGATGACATTTACATTTTTTCTCTTGTTTTTTGTCCTCTGCACGTGCCGAAAATTATGAAAATCAATTTGCACCAACAACACATCAAATTAACTTAACGTTCGAAAAAACTCACACGTGCACCTAAATGAATAGAAATGCATCTAAGCAAGTTGTTGCGATATATACATATATATATATACATATATATACATATATATATACATATATATATATATATACATATATATATATATACATATATATATACATATATATATATATACATATACATATATATATATACACACATATATATATATATGTGTGTATAAATATGATTTTGTGACTAGGCGCCACCTCAATGATGACATGGCATCTACATAGCTTAAATTTTTAGAATTAACTTAAAAATATAGGCCTTTTGAAGGCTCGAACCTGGGATTGTTTGGTTAGTTTTGTATGTTCTCTACCAACTTAGCTAAGCTCCTATTTGTGTGATAATATCCAAAACAATATTCATATGCACAATGTCTAAGTATCCATCCTAAATAATTACACCATAAACCAGCCTTGATATACTCTAAATCCACGCACCCACCCTGATATTCTCTAAATCCTAATCTTTATCCAACTAATATTCATATCAAGGAACCCTGATATGAATCAAACTCAATGAAAACAATATTAATAGCCATGATTTCAGGATAAACACCATAATTAGAGCATATCTACAAACCCCAGGCTTTCTTAGAACCCTAATTTTGATCTATAAATACATTCGTCCCTTACTTCCTAATATCATCTTCTGCAAAACATTCTGCATTCTGAATTAGATCTCAACTTAAAAGAAGTCATGAATAGGAAATCATCCAAAAAAAACAAACACCATGGGTTACCAGAAGACCCTAAATTTGTCAAGCAACAATTACAAGAAAAATGTAGGTGTTGGAGGTTCTCGAAGTTTGGGTGGTTCTTCAGGTTTGTCAAGCAATACTTACAAACAAAAAACAAGTGTATGCGCTGGAATTTCTGCAAGGTCTGGAGGTTCATCATCTTTGTCAACCAACGGTTACAAAAAAATGCAACTGTTGTAAGTTTTAGACGTTCCAGCGGTTATGGAGGTTCAAAGAGAGTTGGCTCCGTTGGTGGATCAGGAGGTATTTTCAATTATCATGTTTGTATTGTTTTTAAATAATCATGTTCTTATAGTTTAATATGAATGTTATTATACTTAAATTATGTAGGTTTAGGCAACTAAGGTAGTTTATGAATTGGTAGTTAGTACGATGAGTTATGATGTTTTGCTTTGAATTTGGAATTTTATTAGTAAGACTAAGAATTAAGTTAACTTTGATATCTAGACAGGGTTTGTTATTTGATTGTGAAAGATTTTGAATTGTTAGTTAGTAAGATCAGATAAATAAATGTCTAATGAGGTTAGGTATTAACTGGACGGCTAACAAGCTTAAGGGTGATTTTTTATGGGATTTTCATAGAACTAAGTATAGGCTACTTTGGAACCTGTATATGAAGCTAAAAATACATATAAAAGGGTTACATGTGGTTTTAGCTTCGAACAATCCCATCGAAGCATGTGATACTAAGAGCGGAAAGAAAGAATGATTGGTTGCATCAGCACACTTGATCAAAACGAGCAACTTTTGTCGCTGGGAATCTTAATCCCCCCATTTGGTAACCAAAAACCTTAGGTGATTAACGATATGACAATGAATAACTAGGTGTTGAGCCAATTCCAGATCATCATCACATAACCTCACTACGTCTGCTATTTAGACATACCACCAAGTACGGTTTTTGATTTATCTTCCCCATATTCTTATTTTTGATTTTTCTTCTTGCTTTTGTTGACATTCTTTGTTCAGCTTTTCATTATTCTCCTTTTTCGCCCCCAAATGTTGACCTCTCTCTCCATTATTCTCCTTTTTCGTTTTCTGTTTTGATCCCCTTGTCTAACAATGTCAGTTTAGCTTTCAAGTAGTAACTCTTTATCTTCTGCAAATCGGTCATTTATGTCGTACATGCCACCATCATCATGGTTCATTATTAAGCTGGCCGTAACAGAAACTCATCATGTCATGACTTAAGTCACCACCTTTACGCACCCTCAAACACTAGACAACACGTCTCATTCAGTCACCAATAAAACAAATTTAATGAATTTATTGCTAATTGAAAAAGGGTCTTATGGGTCTAACACTGATTATACAATATATGTTAAATATCCAGTTTTATTATTAGGTTCTACTACACTGATTGTACTAACATCTTTAATTTTAATTGTTACTCTGATTAATTTGTCAATTTATACATGCTATTTTAGTTCTCATTAACAACACAAAAGTTAAAGTAGTTAATATAATGTATACTTTATATGTATCTAAATGAACCACATTTTGTGCACTGAAAACATCAACAGCAAACGTGACAAGGACGAGGAGCATAGAGTTATTCTTGTCCATATTATCAGAGTTGGACTTCTTTGATCAATGTGCTCCTGCCCTCAAGGAGGGGCTAGCATGTGCTTTAGAGGTACACGATATTCTTGATGTGACTTGATTTTATTTATTTTATTAGTAAACGTAAACCAATCGCTAGTTTTCCCTCGGTGTTTTGCATACACCTAAGAGCGGCAACTTCGAGTTGATAGGCAGTGCATCCTGGTCACTGCTAGTGAGGCATTGACTCATCCTACCCACTTAAGGCTAAATTCTGAGCATAATTCAGCAGATGTTGAGTTCCTGGCCGCTATGTTAGCTAAGGTAATTTTTTTGTTCCTGATTCATTGCTTTTTAAAGAGGACACCAATCCACTTACTTATTTTCTTTTTGTTGTCAGTCGTTTGTGCCACTCTCAGTGATATGCCGGAATGGGCTTCCCAAGATGCAGGATATTTATACTGCGGTAAGTATGTCCTAAATATCTTTGGATTTTTTGGTTTTAGTCAGACCATGCATATCTCTTATTTCTGTCTGCATGCAGGGAAACAACTTTAATCAAACTTATGGGGATTTTGCGATAGAGTTTGAGCATCCTAAGTTAGAGAAAGATCATGAACACAAGTTTCCAGGAAGACAGAGAGAAAGGATATGGCCTAACTTAATTTGTTAATGCGGCGTGGCTCCATCAGATGTATGAATCGGCAAAGCTAAACTTTGTTACCATATCTTTTATTAGTTAACAAGGACTGGGCAGTGTTTCGGATTGTGTTTCTTTTGTTAGTTTGTTGTGCATAATCTCAATTTGTGTCTAAGGTACTTATGGATATGTAGTTTCAACTGGTAATAAGGAACTTGGAATGTTGCCGGTTATTTTTGCTTTAGTCTTTTATTATTAAAAATTATGCTCTAACAAGATCTCTCAAGGCAATGAATCAAATCCCATATGGCTCACTAGGACCACACTATCTTGTCATGCTTGGTAAACCACACTGCCCTATAAAAACAAACATATTTTGCAGAACCATTGTAACTAAACCAAACTCACCTTCTGGCCTAAGCCTATAAGTAGGGACCTTTTGACCTTAAACCCAAAACGCCTGCTAGCTACCATAGATGCAGAACTTTTCACTAACCTAGAAGCAGGTCACAGGTCGCCTAATTATATTAAACCAAAACCCATGTTTTTGCGATTTCTAAAGTGGGATGGTCATACTTATTCAAGCCACAGGTGCCTTTTAATAAGCATAGAAGCAGAGTCACCAAACAGCATACATACAAACAATACTAACTTTTGATAGAGTAAAAACTAATCTAGATAGTTGACCATTTTAGCACTAAAATAAGTTTTATAAACCGAACCCGCACGACGAAGTAAAAACTGTAAACTAAAATTAACTTATTATATTTATTAACAACCAAAAACATAAAACAACAACATGAGGGTTTTGAAGACCAATCCAGAACTAACTGAAACGTTTAATATTGGCCAAACCAAAACATACAGAACCGGACCTAACTGAACCGTTTTGATCCGTACATGGCCTACTGGACTCAACACTCGCAGATATTAAGCCAAACTCACACAAACCTGTTAGGAATACAAAAATCCTAGGAAAGTATCGGTCACTCCATAGATAACTGTCGCTAGATCGTTTAGTTATTTTTTGGAACCTTAATAGGCTAAGTTAGGAAAAGCCTATGGAAATCCCATGTAAGCCCATCCATGGCTGGCCTCATTAGGGTATTTATACACCTCTCCATGCCTTGGAGAGGTGGTTGGTTGTTCATTTTTCACACATTAATACAAGTTCTCTTATATGTTTACTTTCTCTCTCTAAGTGTTCATCCACCCCACTCTCTCTCTAAAACAACCTCTTTCCCTCCTTTCAAGTATGTTATTAAATTAGTATACAATTGGTATCAGAGCCATAGAGTGGTGTGCTTAGATTTTGTGTTTACTTGTTTGGTTCGTGTGTTTTACTTCTAAAAAGGCCTCGTCTTTTGATTTTTTCTTGTTTTCTAAGCTTAGATTTCACACTAAAAGATCATCTACATAGATAGTTTTGATCTAGTATCCTTAGATATAGGTGTGTGTGCTTAGATTCATATGAAAATCTCTTAGTTTGTGTCATTTTTGGTTCGTTAGCTTTATAAAGGTCAAAATCTTGATTTTAAAATTTTTCGGCTTAAAAACTTTAAAGTTTTCATTTTTCTTGTCCCTATAGGCTTAGTAACTCTTTTGGTACAAAAATTTTCGAAAAACAATCATCAAAAACGTGCCTTTTTTAATTTTGGAAAAGTGGGTATCGAGTCATAACCGAACTAGTTATTTATCAGTGATGACCGATCTAGTATTTTTCAGTGAGAACTGAACTAGATATTTTTTAGTGAGAACCGATCTAGTATTTTTCAGTGAGAATCTAGTATTTTTCAGTGAGTACCGATCTAGTTTTCTTCAGTGATAACCGAACTAGTAGTTTTCAGTGAGAACTGATCTAGTTTTTCTTCAGTGATAACCGAACTAGTAGTTTTCAGTGAGAACCGATCTAGTATTTTTCAATGAGAAACGATCTAGTATTTTTTAGTGAGAACCAAACTAGATATTTTTTAGTGAGTACCGATCTAGATTACTTCAGTGATAACCGATCTAGTCACTCTCAAAGACCACCGAACTAGTCAAATTTAACAGAAACCAAACAACTCAAATTTCTAAATTATACGGTTTATTTCTTTGACTTGTAAAATCCCGTGAAACATTAATTTGTTTTCCCAGTTTTGTCAAGAATTATAAAATCCCGTGTAGTTTCAAGAATTAAAACACTTACAAGATAACTTAATCAAACACAATTTCTTTCTACCACCGTTCGATCCGACAATAATCTTTTAACATATAAATTTCTCAATGATGACTCTTGCTGACAAAGCAATTCTTTCGAGTGTCGACAATCGTCCACCTATGTTGGAAAAAGATATGTATGATTCTTGAAAAACCAGAATGGAGCTATACATAATGAATAGACAATATGGACGAATGATCCTTGAATCTGTTGAAAATGGTCCACTCATCTGGCCTTTAATTGAGGAAAAACATGGTCATAAGTGACATTGACCAAGAAATATTCTGAGTAATCTGATACGAAGCAATTCAAGTTGATAGTGATATCAAGGCACACAAATATCATCTCCAATGACGTACCACCCTGAAGGTCTATGGAATTGGTTAGCAATCATAAAGTCGCCAAGGAACTTTGGAAAAGAATTCAACTTCTCATGCAAGTAACTTCATTGACGAAACAAGAAAGAGAGTGTAAGCTTTATGATGAATTTGATAAGTTTACTTATAGGAAGGAGGAAACACTACGTGATTTCTACTTGAGATTTTTACTGCTACTCAACGACATAAACATCTACAATATGAAACTGGAACAATTTCAAGTGAACATCAAGTTTTTGAATACTCTTCCTCCTGAGTGGAGAAAAATTTGAGACAGATGTCAAACTGGTTCGGTGATTTGAACCACAACCAACATTGATAGCTTCAATGCGTACTTGGGACAATATGAATTTTTCATGCAAATGAGTTTCGTTTATGCAATGAACCAAATAGTTCCGCTATGTTTGTTGCAAACATCAGATGACCCAGTCTCCTTATCCAACTCATCAACACTCATACCAAAACTCTCAATTTCAACCACAAGTTTCACCATATCAGTCTCTACAGCATGGTTCACCTTATCAGTCTCAACAATACTCAAATAATCAATCATCAACACCTCTTTCAATCACTTATCCATCCAATGATTATCAATCATCAGTTCATCACAACGTTTATTCTCCACCATCATCCATCCCTCAATTGGAATATGCTCCCACAGTTAACCAATAATCTGAATTTCCCCAACTAGACTCAGGTCTAATTGTTCCAGTGTTCTAGAAAGGTGATGATCCCATTGATGTCATCAATCACATGATGTCTTTATTGACTGTTGTTATCACTTCTCGCTATCCTACTACTAATAACCAGCTGAGGAATTCGTCAAACCCTAGGCAACAAGCTACCATTAATGATGGAAGAGTGATGTTACAACCAATTCAGGGAAGACACACTTATTTTGATACGGGTACTACAAGGACCTACACTCCAGGAGCAAGTGGAAGCAATTCTGAGAAACAAATGACTGTTATTTGCTACAACTGCAAAGGGGAAGGACACATGTCCAAACAGTGCACTAAACCTAAGAGGAAACGGGATGATTCGTGGTTTAAGGATAAAGTGTTGTTGGTACAAGTTCAAGCAAACGGTCAAATTCTACATGAGGAGGAACTAGCATTTTTGACAGATCCAAGAATTGCAAAAGGTTAAGCCACACAGACTGTCATTACCCATAATGCTGCTTATCAAGCCGATGATTTGGATGCATATGACTCTGATTGTGATGAACTTAACACTTCCAAAGTTGCTCTCATGGAGAATTTATCTTATTATGGTTTAGATGCTCTCGCTGAGGTACACAATCATGATAATGTGAATAACAATATGATTAATCAAGCTGTGCAGGCGATGCCGTCTTCTGAATAGTCGAATGTTGTGAATCATTCAGAGACTAAAATAACCAGTGATAGCAATATCATTCCTTATTCTTAGTATGTGATTTGCATTTCCAACAGATAGTGGTTCAGAATGCTTAACTCTTCTGCACAACAAGATGCACTGATATTATCTGTGATTGAACAAATGAAAACCCAAGTAGTTAATTATACCAGGATTAATTCTAGACAATAAAAGTGTAATGATACTTTAACTATTGAGCTTGAAAGATATAAGGAACAAGTTAAAGTTTTGAAAGGAACGGAACAAAATGTTGATTAAGGAATATATGTAGGAACCCGTATTATTACTTCATTCATAACCCGAACCACGAAAACAAGAAAAGAGAAGAGAGAGAGAGACGAAATAGAGAGAGAGAAGAGAGAGAGTTGAGAGAGAAAAGAAAAATAGATTTTGTGAAAAAAAAAAACTAGATATTTTCATATGAAAATATCTATATATATATTTAGATATTTTAGAAAATATCTAAATATATATATACCCCTACACATTTAATGTGACGCGCGGGATATATAACTAGGACCCGGGCTCGGGTTTTGCTTTGGGATTAAACCCAAAACATATACAATATTAGATTATCTATCGAGCCCGATTCCCGATAATATTTAATTACAACATTAACTAATTAAAGACCGAAGCTCCATCGTAGAGTGACCGAGCTTCCTTGTTCGACTCAATAAATTGAGGCTAACAATCTCCCCCGAAGTGAGGTCTTGAACACGGGAACGAACTTCCTTTATTGACTCAATAAAATTGAGGCTAACAATCTCCCCCGAAGTGAGTTCATTGATGACACTCCTTCATGAGATCAGTGAGATTGCTTTTGTCGTTTAAGCTCGAGTGTTCTTGGTCTTTGTCTTCGTTATTTGTTGTAAACTTGTTCCTTCATGCTTTGCGATCTTAACTTTGAGCCTTTGTCATTGTCTTTATCGTCTTTGCCATCTTGCGATCTTGTGTCTTTGACCAACATGCTCATACTTTTGCATTATCTTGAAAGCTTCAAATCAGAGTTTGCGGAAGTCTTTGTCTTTAAATCTTGAGCTTTCTAGATAGTATGTCTTCGAAGATTGAGCATTTGAATGGGATTGAGGTTGTCGTTACCACCGTTTGACCTGCAAGTTTATGTTAGTGATAAACGAGAAAATTGATTTGAAAATCAATCGACGTGTCACTCGTTAAAGAGTTTTTGTAACACATCGAGAGTGTCATGTTTTTATCAAAATTCATCAACCGTCAATTCATTTACTGGACCAAATCGATATCCAGTTGTCACAAGTTTGATTCATATAGAATCTCGCAAGTCACCTACCGCAGTGCTGTTTGATGATGACACTGGAAGGATTTCCATTCGTCATTGTGAATACTAAAGAGTATCACTCTGAATGTTCTGGCAAATATCACAATGATATTGCGTAGGACTCTTGATAACAGCTTGTGAACCTGATGATGTTCAACAAGTGTTTGAAATGGAATGTGTCCTAACGAGATTTTGATTGATCTCTTGGCTCTAGACTCGATTAGTGCATTTTGGTTTTAGTACTCGGAGGCTGGAGCAGATTGCCACCTATTCAATATCAACAATCTCGGAGTGAGATGTCAATAGATAACGTGTGTATCTCCGTGACAAATGAGACAAGTTTCTGTTGAGAGAAACCCGAATGGCTGGGAAGGGTTGTGCATTGCATCACTGGGTCCATGATGTCGTTTTCAATACCAGCAATCATCTTGTGATTCTGATAGCATATGTATTGACCCGGTTTCTGCCTTAAGTTGTGTGGAGGGCTTCTTTCTTTAGACCCTTTATCCATACATTTCTTTTTAATTCTTCAACGCCTTCAATGCTTACCAAGACGTCATTACTAACACCTTGTTGTGATTGTTCCAGTGTTAGCTCAATCTTAGTCGGCATTATTCCCATATACATTCATCTCCAATCATACCTAAGGACTGCTATTTCTAACTTTGGATTATCCTTGGGTAGATCCTCCGGTTCTGGTTGGATCATAGGATTGATTCCTAACCTAACCACCTTATGACTTCAGATCAGAATCGTCGGATAATTCAGATGTTTTTTGGGATATAAGATCGAACCAATAAAAACCTTATCTTCAGCACATTGGGAGTCGAATAGATATATATTATTAATTACATTTTCTCCCCTTATTTTAAATAATAAACCCCATAGTTTTTTTTTGAAATACCTTGTGATTAAAATATGTCTTAAAAATCTGTGGAGAAAATATGGTTAGCATGAATGTTTTGGAATAATTTTGATAATGTTTTTATTTTAATTACATTTTCTCCCCTTATTTTAAATAATAAACACTTAGTTTTTGAAATACCTTGTGATTAAAATATGTCTTGAAAATTCTGTGGGAGAAAATATTATCAGCATGAATGGTTTGGAACATTTTGATAATGTTTTGAATACATAAGAGTTGTCGTTGTTGATATATCCAAAAACATTAAAACTTTGTTTTTCAAAAAACTCCCCCTTTTTCTCTTCTAACGCTAAGGGTAAGCACACTGATACGTACACTATCCTTTTTCTTAAGCTAAAAACATTGAATGTCTTGTAAGAACAACTTAAGACCGAGAAACATTAATTTTCTCGTTGTGAGGATAAGTTATAAACCTTCTTTATTTGAAGTCCGGGTTATGTACTGATATTTGCACATAAGCCATCTAGAAAATTAGAAATGACATGTTTTGAAACTATTTGAAAACTCTCGCTCGAACTTCATTTACACACCCGTGTCAATGTTAATCGACATTTCTAAGCACGTAAATGTTATCGATTACAAGAGACATGTCGAGAAGAATCTTTTTGGAAATTTTCGGTTTTTCTGATTTTGTATTTTCTTTTTGAAGTTTTATAGTTTTGTATTTTGCTTTTCTCAAAAATATGTACATAGTGATGTTTGATGATGATATCGAGCAGTCTCATTTGTCAGAACCTCCAGATAAGATTATTAAATCTATATCTGCTAACAACAAGGAACCCAGTAAATCTTGGGGATCTATAGTTTCTGATGTTCCATCTTCCTCTCTTGATGAATGTAGGTTGTCCAAATTGTTCTTACTGGTATTTGGACTCTGGCTGCTCTAAGCATATGACCGAGATCGCTCTCAACTCACCAATTTCGTCAATAAATTTTTAGGTACAGTAAAATTCGGAAATGATCACGTGACAAAGATATTAGGATATGGTGATTATCAGATTGGGAATGTTACGATATTAAGGGTTTACTACGTGGAAGGACTTGGACATAACTTATTCTTTGTTAGGCAATTTTATGATTCGAACCTTGAAGTTGCTTTTCGTCAACACACCTACTTCATTCATAATCTAGAAGGTGTTGATCCATTAACTGGATCTTGAGGCAACAATCTGTATACACTGTCTTTTGGAGATATGATGGCGTCCTCTCCTATATGTCTCTTGTCAAAGGCCTCAAAGACTAAGTCTTGGTTATGGCACCGACGTCTATCTTATCTGAACTTTGGTGCAATCAACCATTTAGCTAGACACGGTCTTGTTTGAGGTCTCCCTAAGCAAATAGTTAAAAAAGGACCCATATGTGTTCGCGTGTGCAATGGGCAAAAGCAAGAAGAAAACCCATAAACCTAAATCTGAAGACACCAACCAAGAAAAACTTTATCTTTTGCGCATGGATCTTTGTGGCCCAATGCGTGTCGCAAGTGTTAATGGAAAGAAGTACAACCTTGTCATTGTCTGGATGATTACTCCGATTACATTGGAAAGAAGTGCTTAAGGTCAAAAGATGAAGCTCCAGATTTCATAATCAAGTTTCTCAAGATGATCCAAGTGCGGCTTAAAGTACATGTCCGATGAATCAGAACAGATAATGGAACTGAATTTGTTAATCAAACTTTGCATGAATATTATGAGAAGGTTGGCATCTCTCATGAAACATCCGTTGCTAGCTTTCCACAGTAAAATGGTGTCGTTAAAAGACATAATCGTACGCTAATTAAAGTTTCCCGTACAATGTTGATTTATGCAAAAGCTCTGTTATTTTTATGGACAGAAGCAGTTGCTACCACATGTTATACCCAAAATCATTCCATCATACGTCTTCGGCACGGCAAAATACCATATGAGCTTTTACATGACAAACTTTTTGACTTATCATTTTTCTACGTATTTGGTGCACTTTGTTATCCGACAATGATACGATAACTTGGGAAAGTACAACAAAGCTGTATATTGGGTATTCTTTCTTTGGCTATGCAGCCACAAAGAAAGCATTTTGAATTTACAAACGATGTACCAGATGAATCATCAAAACAATTCATGTAGATTTTGATGTACTGACAGTTATGGCTTCTGAACATAGCAGTTTAGAACCCGCATTTCATGAAATGACTCCTACAACAATCAGTTCAGGACTCATGCCAAACACTCCTCCTTCAACACCATATGTACCACATTCAAGAACTGATTGGAATATTTTGTTTCAACCACTGTTTGATGAATTACTCAATCCTCAACCTAGTGTTGATCTACCAGCCCCTAAAGTCATTGCTCCAATTGCTGAAGTAGTAGCTCTAGAACCCGATGCATCAACCGGTTCACCTTCCTCAACAACTGTTGACCAAGATGCACCATCTCCTAGAAAAATCATAAACTTCACGCAAACGTCATCTCCATCATTTCTAAACAATTTGAAGCAAAAAATCACGACTTAGATGTTGCACACATGAATAACGATGCATTATTTGGTATTCCAATTCTAGAAAACGATTTTGAATCTTCTTCTTCGGATGTTATTCCTACTATGGTGCACACTAACTCTAATGCTACTGCTCCTAACTCGGACATGTTACAAATGACTAAGGTTCATCCTTGCGAGACAACAATCATTCGTGAATCTATCGGAAAGGACCTGTTTTCCTACACACTCTTTAAACTCCATGACATGACAAGCCTTATTTTGTTACTAACTACGAAGCTTTCCTTACCATCAGTGCTAACCAAAGACATAAAATACGCATTAACTCAATCATGTTAGATTGAACAATACAAGAGAGCTAAATGTAAATTGAACGTCTTGAATTAAGGGAACTCGTTCCTCGGACCTGATAAAGTGATGGTCCTTAACTGATAAAATTGATCTGCCAGGTGAAACTGAAGAATTAGGGAGGAATTCAAAAAACCAAAGGCTTACATGTTGTCTTGTGGTTACCCCGTAAATAAGAGGGAATTGTATTTTTTGAGGAAATCAATTTTCCACCTATTTGGCTAGACTTGATGTATATCGGAAAATTCCTCGCATATTGTTGCTTCAACGAAGTAATTTGTGTATATGATTGTCAATCCCCCTTAAAGATAAAGAAGGACGGCCGTTTAAGAGAACGGCATTCTGCGCGAAGCATTTTATGACAGCCGCACCGCGTACGGGTTTTTGGATCAAATACAAACTGAATCATGTAGAAGCTAAAAAAGGCTCTAATATGGGTTGAAACCAAGCTCCCACGTGGGTACGATCTAGTAGTGGCAGTATTATAAAGCTCACTCAGGAAATTCACTAAATGGAACCGTTCATCCCACATTGATCATCAAAAGACAAGCAAAGAGAATTCTCCAGGTACAGAAATTATGTTGATGCTCTCATCATTATCTACAACTACACCAAAACCCATGATACCAATAAAAAAAAAAACTGATGATCACAACGTTAAAAGCAGCCGATGACGGCAAAATCATAATTTTTATTCTAGCCTACAAATTCACAAGTCCCCAGAGGCATCTACTTAATAAGGTCCAAAAATGCTCATGAATCTTGAAACAATATTGAAAGGAATCCAAGTGACAGCCCCTGTGGATCCTCCCTGGTGAAGAAATCAAAAATGGATGAATATACACAAGGGAAAGACGTTGACCCTAACACCTATCATGGAATGGTTGGCACCCTTATGTATCTCACAGCCAGTAGACCAGGACCGTTAGACATTTTGCTGTAATGCATTAGTGCCCGTAATCAGGCAAAGCCTACCGAAAAGCACTTACATGCTTGTAAAAAGAAGTCTTTAAAATACCTAAGAGGAAAACCGTTAATATGAATGGGACTCTGGTATCCAAAGGATTCTACAATGCTCTAGAACGAGCTTAAGCAGACATTTGATCATGGAACGTGTTTGCCAAGATACTAGAACTGAGACGAATTAGGGGGATGGCATCTAACTGGAAGTATGCAATTATTGTGGGAGACAGACTTGTTACTGGTCCATCAAAAAAAAGGCAGAAAAGTGTTGGCGATATCTATAGCGGGAATCTGAATATATAGCCTTGTCTGGCTGTTATGCTCAAGTCCATTGGAATGAGAACACAGCTTACCGACAAAATGGCCATGGAATTCAATAAAATTCCAATAACTATGTGATAACAAAACGCGCTATAGCCTTAGCTGCAGACAATGTTCAACAATCTCGATCAAAACATATTGACATCAATTCCACAATCATAAAAGACAAGTTTGAGCAATGGAGTGAGTAGAGGCTTTTAACATTGTCAATACGGAGTAATCACAGATAGCGGACATCTTCACTAAAGCCCTTGGCAGAGAAAGAATTGAATTTTTTATCAACAAGCTAGGAATGTGAAGTTTTACACCGGAGACACTAAAACAATTGGCAGATGAAGCTGACGAATAGTGGTGGTACCTATTCAAATATCCTGTATATATATTAAAAACCAGAAAAACCAAAAAGATTTTCTTTTCATTTTTAGAAAACCTTTATAAAAACAAAATACAAAAATATAAAACCATTAAAACCAAATAAAAAATTAAAAAATAAGAAAAATATAAAAAAGGTAATAATGGCATGTCATTGCTGAAAACGCATAACAATTACGGTCTTTAGAACATGTCATTCAATAATGATACCGCGGCTGTAAATGAATTAGTCGAGCAGGAAGTACACAAAAGTTTACAAAATATGCCAAAAATTTCTTTGCTAATATTTCAGATCAGCAACCGCGGTCATCATCTTAAAGTTGCAATTATTTTCAAAAAGAAAACATGACCTCAGATAACGAGAATTACTTCTCGGAGCATGGGGGTCTACTTTATGACCAAGCAAAGAGGCTTTTTTTACTTTGCATAACACAACCCTTGCTCCAATACTCAAATAATATAGATACGTTTTCATTGAATTAATTTTGTCAAAATAATAGATATCTTATTTTTAATTGCTAAAAAGTTTGTCTTTAACAATGAATCAATGTTTGTCAGTAATCACAAAAAGAATTTAAAGACAATTCGCCACTCTAACAAAGACAACAGCTCTTATAAATAGAAAAAGGTCATCTATTTGAGGGGAGAAATATTCATCAAATAATCTGTTTAAAACTTGGTCTTATCAAATAAGTCACAAATAAACGGATAAATTCGCTGAAAATACATATTAACAAATTAAAGGGAGTTATCTTGATATAACTACAAGGGCTTTAGATGTCATTTGTTTAAAACTTTATGGACTTATTTGCAATTTAAAGACTTAGTGACTTCAGTCTTTAAACTACATTCATCAATATTGCCAACATCGTCATAGTTTGTAAAGACATAGGCATGCTTGGAAATCCATTCTTAGTTTATTAAAAGCCTTGAAGTGATTCTCCACGGAATATATTTAACTTATTATTCTTCAAACACGATCTCAAGTATATGTGCGTACATGGTTTTGCTGATTCCGAGGTATCGAAACCAGCAAAGGGGAAGGAGTAGATGTATTCATGATAAACTCCATGGCCCTCTTTTGAAATTATCTTCATGGTTAGCTTCTTTGATTTTAGGCCTTCTTCGTTTCTTTCGGGTGCACTATTTCACTGCTAAAATGTATGATAAAACACAAACCTGTGAAACTCTACTTCAACTCGAAATAAGTGATAATTAACCTTCTTCGTAACCAATTAATCCAATAAATACAAGCCTTTAAATCTGTTAAGAACATGTAAATCAAGACCAAAAACTTAACAGTGAAAACCAAAAACAAACTTGATTTTTACTGTTGTGTCTGACATCCTTCTGTGTATGTTATCCGATAATGGGCAAAGCTGGCATTACAAACTTTCATAGCCAGCAGTACTAAAATACAACTGGCAGTATAAACTTTTCTAATCACCAGTATCAATACAACAACAGCTGAAACTTCTTCTTGTTATATCAAATCATAATCTACTATGACAACAACACCTACTGCTGTTACTCGTTCTTGATATTATTCAAAACAATAATCCTTTTTTGCACATTAAATCAAACAGCAGTACTAACATAGCAATAGTAACCAATAACAGTAGTAACTTGGTTTAAAAACCCTAGCAGTACTAACTCTATAGATAAGCAGTACTAATACAAATTTATCAATTAGCAATGCTTTAACTGTTACAAAACTGTCACGAATCTGTCACTAATGTGCATTCTCCTTCCTCCCATAGCATTTATCGACACTTTATCTGTTACTAATTCATATTCTCCTTCCTCCTATACTATTTAGCGACACTTTTTCTGTCACTAAACTATTACTAATGTGTCACTAATTTGGATACTACTTCCTCCCATACTATTTGTGACACTTTTTGGTGTTACTATTCTGTCACTAATCTTCATACTCATAGCAGTACTAAAATTTTCTCTTGGCAGTAGTAATGAGAAAGCTTGGCAGTGCTAATGATAACAACCAACGAGCAGTATTAATGTAAACAAAGCAGCATTAATCGTATACCTGGCAGTACTAATTTCCTTTGAATCGTTGTTGGCAGCAGAAACATATAAAAATGGCATCATCAACCAGATCAAAAGGAAAGAACGATCAAAGAAACCTTAATATCATGACATATTCCTAATCGAACCATTTAAAACAAGATAACATTAGTTCTACTAACGCATAAATTACCATAAGCATAATCTCTTTAACCGAAATAAACCATACCATCAACTCTTCATTTAGGCTCGTTCATTCTCCACCTTTTGAGCAAAAACCTTAGTCGCAACCATATTATCATCAAAATACCTAGTATATGGATGCCCTTTGGGAACAAGCCTCCTATACTTCCCAAACATCTTCTCAGCATCATCACTCTTCCATAACATACATCTTTTTCATAAAACCGTAAGTTTTGATGATGCTTCTTTGTTACTATCTGCTTTGGTGAAACCTGACATAATCCATCTGAGATCACGACCTGATGCTGCATCTTTGTTACTATTCTAAAATGACTTCCAAAAACAACAATCATCTTAATGTCGTGTGTTATGAATCCCTACTAGGGTCCATCATCAATCAAACGATCAACTCACCAAAACTAGTAGAAACATTAATGATCACCATTCCTGTTTTCAGTAAATTAGGGTTTGCGAATACCCTGATTGCAACGAATTAAACCAAACACCAAAAACAGAAAACATGACCACTCTTCCTTTATACATTCGACATCAAAACACCTTGTAGATCCTAGATCAAAAGCCATGTGGCTCTGATACCAATTATGGAGTTTGATAGAACTCCTTAGATCGTTTAAGACTCGAGAATGATTAGTTCTCATCTAGGATAATGATAACACAGATTGAATATTTGCACAACGGAATTAATAAGGAACGAATCAATGTTATCACAAGGTTTTATTTTATTAATCACAGCCCAAATTCTATGTGATCAAATCATAGAATGGTTACTCTAACTAGTAACAGGGATTTACAATCCTTGAGGCTAAACACTATAGACTAACTATTAGCTAAATAACTATTAACTAACTAACTACTGTGTACACACGCACACGTTTACTAGACTCTCATTGGGAGATCTCTATGTTTCTGGATGCATTATACCAGACGCCTAATACCCTTTATATATAGCGTTTACAAGAAAACCTAGAGTACTAAGGAAGCTATCTTTGATATCTTTGACTTTTCAATGCATATCTTCATGGAAATCTTCTAGGTTTTAATTCTTCCAAATGTAGAATACCAAAGTGTCATATTAAGCCTTTGTTGTTTCATTAGTCTTCATTTAAGCATATGTAGTTTTGTAATCATCAAATCAATAAACCTAACATAAACGAGTATAAATTGATAAACATAATCAACAATCAACGATAAATTAAGCAATCAAGATACACAAACCAAACATTTAAATTATCATAGACATGGCTAATACCTTTACCTAAAGGTATTAGCCTATAACCATTGTAATGTATACAAACATAATAACGAACAACCAAGGTAACCTAACCGATTTAAATAAATGATACCAAAATTTGAACGATTATTAAGAGTATGAGAATTACAAGGTGTTTTCTATGGAATTAGATGCGATGCTTGACCCTCTTTGCTCTTCTTGCCTTCTGAAAATCAACTTTTGTGGTTAGGGTATCGAAAATATGTTTAAACACACCCTCAACTCGTGTTTAGGGATTTGTGTTTATAGTCTCTGAAATTTCATCGATACGTTGTATCTTCCTAGATAGATATGACGTATAGTAGGATTTCTTAGAGTATGGACCACGTTTAATATCTTCCAGAATCTTCAAATACTTGATCTTGGATACGGCGTATAGAGTCTTCTAGATACCACGTATGATGCTTCAAATCATTGTGGTTTCTTGTGAAGTGCAGGCACAGATGCGCCGTATCTTTCTAGATGGATACAGCGTATAGGTTGTCAGAATTGTATTCTTTAGATTTCTTTGTTTATGCTCCAGAATGTGTTCCTTTTAGCTAATCTTCACAAAGTACTCCATAATTACTGCAAATCTCAAATATAAATGATTAAGTACCAATTCTTACAATAATTTATATAAAATGGGTAAGAAACATGGGATAAATGATGCTATAAAAGTGACGTTATTTGATGTCATCAAATATCCCCCCACTTAAATCCTACTTGTCCTGAAGTAGACTTTAGAAAATTTATGAAAATGTATCCCAACCGTAGTCAAGGATTTTTCTTTTAAGCAATTATTTGTTTAACTACTAGTACACAACTAAACACCTCACGAAATAGGAATATGAAATCACTCAAATCACTTGACTAATCTATGTGGTAACATGTAACTAATTCGCTCAATTGCTCGGTCGTGACGAGTATTCTATCATAGGCTGGGCAAGGATACACATCTCCACCACTAAAGCTAAGGAGTCATATTCTATCTTATCTCCGGAAAGCATCATACTTCGCCACATAACTGTAAATTATCTCTGTACTTTCCGTCACAAAAAATTTCAACAATTATGTGCACACTTTAACAAACATTTACACGATACTGTTTTTCCCTATACAGCTCAAATTTTTTTCTTTCAATTCTTGAATTATGAACACTTTTGCACCTCACTATTAATTTATAACGATCAGGAAACAAAATTAGACAAATACCCATTTCCATCTAGACCTATCCATAGCAAGCACCCAATAAATTAACACGCACAATGAATATGGATCTTCCTATCTTAGTGCTCCAAAACTTGGGGTATGCATCTATTTACTCAAACATCTCAGTCCATTATACCTACTTTATGATTACATCAACCATGGTTTCATCAACAATTTTCCTCCTTCCTCAATCATGGACCTAAGTCCTCATTCTCCTAATTTCTAAGCTTTAATGGTTCATTTAGATCATTTAATTCAAGAAAATCTCCAAATTTGTGGTCTTGTGATCTATTTAAAATCAATGCTTCTCCCATTAGTCTAGCTTCTAAATCAAGTTTTATTCACTCTCTTAACCCTAACACATAAACTTTCTTATATATGTTACTAGTAGGACTATCACTTTTAAATACTATTTTGATTCCCAACTTTTAAAGCAATTTTTCGTTTAAATACATCAATTTTAGCATGAGCAGTAGACAATAATGGTCTTCCGAGGATCAATGGAATCTTGATGTCCTCGGGCATATCTAAAACAATGAATTTTATGGGAAAGGCAAACCTATCAATTTTTACTAACACATTTTCCGCTATACCCTTAGGATGTTTCACAGTTTTATTAGCAAATTCAATGATCAATTTAGTAGGAGTTAATTTACCTAAACCTAGATTAGTAAAGGTCGAATAAGGCATAACACTAACACTAGCTCCTAAGTCAGCTAAGGCTTTATTAAAACACATATCATTAATTTTGAAAGGTAAAGTAAAACTCCCTGGGTCTTTTTCTTTTGGAGGTAGATCATATTTATTCATTGCTGAGTAATGCTCGTTCATTGTTGCCTTGATCACCTCTTCAATCCTTGTATTTTCCTTTATTAATCTCTTCAAGCTTGTAGCAGACTCTATTAAATTATCTTGCAACTTTTTAAATCCCTTCAACACTTCCTCTTCATTATATTCTTTTAAATGACCAGGAAAAGGGATACTTGTTCGGCTAAGCTTGATCATCTGCATCTTTTTATCCTTCTGTAGACTCGATAAGCCATATCGATTAGGTTCCATATGGCGCATCAAAGGTATATCAGCTTCTTCAGTAGTTGAGATTGATTTGCATGATCTCTTGTGTTTGTTTCAATTGAACTAGGAAGACTTCCAGATCCCTTTTCTTGAAGTACCTTGCTTATTTTCCCAATTTGAATCTCTAATGCTTTGATTAAGGCTCTTTAATTTTTGATGGAAGCATCTGTTAAGGCTCGAATTTCCTTAATCAAAGAAGAGTTTTCATCATTTTTTGTGGATTCTGCCATGAACTTGCTTAATGATTCTTCTTCCATTGTTTATATTTTTTCTTTATATGATGGATTTCCATTGTCTCTTTGGTAGAATCCTGGAGCAACTGCTCTATATCTTCCATCAATTGGGAATTATACTCCAAACTGAGTGTAGTATGCTTCTTTAAATGTCTTTCCTTCCTCCTTTAATGAACTGTACTTAGAGTAATGAGTTCCACCACATAATTCACACCCTACTTGAGCAACATACACTTTTTTTAATTTCTTAGCCAAGATTGTTCAATTGAGCTTGAATAGGAGCTAATCCATCATAAGTATTATTACTTTTACTCTTAGGTAAATGCCTAATTGTGCCATTTTTTAGAATAATCAGCCATTTCTTAGATGGATTTCTTATCATCGTCTGCCTTTATTGTAGGCACACCTCATTTAGAATCAAGAATCTGTCTAGCGAGTACATCCAGTCCTTTGTAAAATAAAATCACCTCCTTCATATTGGTTAAGTAATGTATAGGACATCTCAATAAAATTTCCTTGAATAATTCCCATGCTTAATAAAGAGTCTCATCTGGCTCTTGTTGGAAGTTATTGATTTCCTCCATCGTTTTATTAGTACGAGAAGGTAGACAGTATTTGCTCAAAAATTTTCTCTTATTAATTGAAGATATCACAAATCCTGTATTACTATGATAATCTAAGGAAAACCTAGAGAGAGAGAAAGAGAGGTGGATGATCACTTATAGAGAGAGAAAGTAGAATGTATTAGCTTGTGTAAAAAAATAACCAACACCCTCTCCATGGGATGTAGAGGACTTATATAGTACTTACAAATGACGCCTAGCTTATGGACTCTACATAGGCTTAGCCCGATTAGCTTAACATCTAACCAAACGATTAACAACAAGCTACGTGATACTATATTGGAAGTGACCGAGACTTTTATCGATTCCTAACAATCTCCCCCTAAGGGAGGTCACTCTAAATTACAAGAACTTAAGCATAGCATTCTATGAATGTCTTCGGTCTTGCTCGTAGTCTTGATTCTTTTATCTATATCTTGTATCACTATGTAGTGAGCTTGTTCCTTTTGCTTGACTTGTATGTGATCTTGAGCTTCTTTAGATCATCAGCCAAACATCATCTCTTTTTATCATCTTTTAATCTTTTGCCTTCTTATGATCGTCGTTTCTTCTAGACAAAATGCTACATTTCTTTTTCTGAAGCTTTGTACTCTTTAAAAAATGCTTTATCTTGAATACTTCTTCACTTCAATAAAGACTTTTGGCATCAGAGTAGCGAAAGACTTTATATTAGGTACTTGAGCTTTCATCATGTCTTTACATTTATTGGTCAAGTATGAGCATGTGGCAGTGAATCTGACTCATCATGGACTAGCTGCAGCTACCGTTGGGAAAACCTGCATGTTTAAGTTAGTCATAAACAACATATATGGACGAAAGTGTCTTTGTCACTTCGTCGAATAAGGTTACAATAACCATGGTTCCCCGTTAATCAGTATAAATAATGCATGTGATCAGGTAGAATTCAAAAGAATCTCCTTGACAGGGTTTCGCACCTGCACTAGCCGTTCTCGTTACCGGAGCATCTCAAAGGCAGACAACATGATTAGAGTGAATCGGTAAGTTACAATCTTCCCGATTGAGTTGTTAATTCGTGTGATGACGTGTTATTTTATACACTATTTTAGGGTCATTTAACCCCCTAAATCATGCAGATACGCTCATATTATGTGCTTAATCATTTGTTTTTAGGTTTTTAGCACTTGTATGGCATTTGGAGGAAATACACATGACTTGGGCTCATTTAGAGAAGAAACAGACAAGACTACGGACCTACACCAAAACTCTTGATGAATCGTGCTCACATAGTATGGAGATAGCGTCACATGCATAAAGTGACGCCATCATGATCTTTCTAGTGATGGCGTCATAGAATTGACGACGGCGTCAAGACATAACTGACTTAAATCAGACCTAGAAGATTCTATTTCGTAATGGCGTCGTGATTACAACTGGACGTCGTCGCAGCGATTTCTCTATATATACAAAACCGAATTTAGGGATTTAAGTGTGTAACTTTGTATAACTTTTGGGAGCTGAACCCTAAGTATTTTGTTAGGTTTTAGGCTATCTTTACGGCCTAAAAACCCTATTGTAACTGACCTTAATCCATGTTTTAAAGTAAGATTATTTATCTTTAATCATTCAATATGTCTATGTGTTGTTTGATTGATCTATGTTCTTGCTTTCTTTATAACATGTTAGGCAAAACCCTCCCTTATATTTACTTATGTTGCATGAAAGTTGGATTGTATATCCTTTTATTGTTTCTTTTTGTGATGAATATGCACGTTAGGCTTTAGAAAACTAGCCATAAGATATTAAATTGGTATAGACGTCTAGGGAAACGCGAGAAGTGTAGAAAGGATACCATCTGGTAACAGTCTTCATACTACCTTACCCTCAATATGGTTAATCCCTCTTAAGATATTTCAATTGAATTTAATATACTCTTAAGGGTCTTGTAATAGTCTTCATACTACCTTACTTGTGCATTGCCTTAATAGAATATTAAATAGATGACGGGTTCGTGTAATTCGTTTGTGACTTAGGAAATACTTACACAGATCATCACGACCGTGACAAGGTAACATGATTAGGAGAAGCAATCTAATGAGTAATGCATGATTAAGTAAATATACTATTTTATCATAAAGTCATCACTAGTAGTATAGATTATAATTAGTTAATCAACCAATCTCTCAAACCTATAATTTTACCTGCTTTCTACAAAATATAAAAATACAAAAATAATCTCTTTTCAATCCCGTAGATCTCGGCTAAGCCTTGTTCGAGTCTTCCCAACCTATTCCCCTAGAGAACGATAAAAACCCCCAAGTCTTGCCTATACTACGCTACAACAGTTAGGTACACTGCCCAGGGAGTTGTAAAACTTCGTGTAGAAGTCTTTACGACAACCGCATACATCAAGTTTTTGGTGCCACTGCATGGGGAATAGTTCGGTTTCAAAGTTAATTTAGCTTAGTTCTGCTCACTTGAATTATTTTCGTTATATTTGCTTTCTCGTAGTCTATCTTTTCTTCTTGTTATTTGTTTCGTAAATCATTCTCGTTAACCACCTTAGGAGACGTGAATCCTATCCGTATTCTTAGAGACTACTCTAGACCTATCCACGAGGGCTACAAGAACACCATTGAACTCCCCAGAGGGAACAACGTGGTACCTCTTTGATCCGACACCATCCGGTTGCTGCAAAACCGTTGCTCATTCCATGGACTTTGGTCTGAGGATCCAAACCAACACCTCAAGGATTTCTTAAAACTTGTAGACTCACTTGACTTTGACAGTGCAAATAGGGAAAGAATGCGTCTGCATTTATTTCAATTTTCCCTTTGTGATCAAGCTAGCAATTGGCTTGAACGTCTTCCTGCAGGATCCATCTCCACATGGGAGGATCTTACTACTCGTTTTCTTGCTCAATTCTTTCCATCTGGAAGGACCACAAAACTCCGCAACGATATCCTTATGTTCCAACAACATCAAGGAGAATCTCTCTCAGAAGCATGAACTCGTTTCAAGGACTTACCCCAAAAATTACCTCATTATGGCATCAACCTTTGGCTCCAAGTCCAAATCTTTTATGACCATGTCACTCCTGCCACAAGACAAACCATTGACCAATAGGCCGGTGGTAAGCTTCTTGACAAAAACGCCAAAGAATCTTGGATATTATTAGAGGACCTCGCCCTTTATGACAATGAAAGTTGGAACGACCCAAGGGACTTCGCTAAGCCAGTCAAGGCAATCTCTTTGCCTCAAGATGTCCTGAGTACATCCGACTGTTGCCTCATCGAGCTCGAAAATTAAGTTCAATGCTTGATGGAAGCTCATCTTGCTCCTAAGCAACCTACTCAAGTGAAAAAGATCACTTCTTCATGTAAGATCTGTAGTGGTCCCCACGACACTCAGTACTGCATGGAAAATCCTAAGTAAGCTTTTGTTGAATATGCATCCTCGTGTACCGACGAAGCGGGAGGTAAGTGATATACTTTCAAACCCGAGCAAAAAATCTTGGTGACACCTACAATCCATCATGGAAAAGTAACCCAAACCTTAGGTGGAGACAACCCTAAAATTTCCAAAATAATTTTTCAAACCTACCTAACCGGTTCCAACCCAACGGTTCTTTCCTGAACCGCTCCTTTAACAATAATCCTCAAAGTTTTAACAATCAGTCAAATCTCAAAGGATTGGTATCCAACTTCATGGCATCTCAAGACGCTAGATTGTCCAAGTTTGAAGCCAATTTCAAACAACAACAAAGTGAGATGACCAACAAAATCTACACTGTATTGAAAACCATAAGCGATCAAATAACGAGAGCACTTCCTAGCAACACAGTTAAGAACTCGAAACTGAATGTTAACTCTACCTCTCCAGTTTTGTCTGCTCATTCTTACCTAACAAAAGACCCCTAATGCTCAATCCAAATCCACGGTTCGATCAACACCATTGTAATCCATCAAAGTAACTCACGTAACGACAACCTAGAAGAGGATGAACGAAAAGGAGAAAGCAACCTCAAAAACACTAACGTCGCTGAATCTTAGGATGAACAAAGGGATGCACCACAACTGGAGCTAAAATACCCAATTGATATTGAAAAAATAGGACCTAGCAGAAATGACAAGGAAAGGGAAATTGAATGGTTAGATGTCAAAGGGCCTCTAGATTTAGTTGATACATGTGAGGAATCGTTTTATGAATAGTTGATTAAGGAGATGCCCAAATGCTCACTGAATTATGACTTTAGGATCAAAAGGGTGACCTAAGAAACCTTAAAATCCCCTGCATGATAGGATATAAATTCACGGCCAACGCATACATTGATGTTGGCCTACCCATGAACATCATGTCCTTGACCTATTATAACTCTATTAGAAAGAGTGGATACGAGTATAGGGGAAGAAATTTTGTAGGATTGGGAAAGGATATGCACGCATTTGTAGGAAATATGAGTTACGTTATAGATGTCACCATTCTGGAAAATATTGAGACTAATATTAACCCTAGTCTGTCCCATGTAGTATTTAGGTGACCCTTCGTTGAAATTGTCTGCCTAGCTATAAATAGGAAACACGGATTAATGACTTTCACAGATGGAACTAAAGATATTACTTTTAAAACACCATATAAGGAACCAGAGAGAAGCGAATTGTCCAGCGAAGGTCATGAATGATTGTCATCTAGGATAATACTCAGTGAAGATGACTATGATAGAGGGTGTAGGAAACCATCCGACTTAGAAGATGGATTTTATAAAGACACCATTAAGCTTGGACCCGAATATGTGACTGGAATTGCTGATGAAGGAGAAGTCACGTAAGAGCGTGTGACTTCGAGTCTAGCTACAAGACTCATAAAAAAAGAAAAGCGCTTCTTGGGAGGCAACCCAATATTTATTTTTATCCCATATTAGGAGTGTCTTGTGTTTTAATTCTTCTCATTTGTTCTTTTATGTTTGAATTCATCAATTTTGTAATCATGCTTTATTTTGTTTTTAACCTCGTCTTAATTTCAATCAAAGGTATTTTGCATTAAATAAGTGTAGGGGAAATATCCAGTTTATAAGAACCAATTTAAACATGAGAAATAAAGTGTTTAGATTAATTCATGTCAGTTTTGAGTCATATGATTGTATTGACTAATCTCAGGTTTCATGCAGTAATTCATACAGGAAATAACTTATATAATCACGAGCAGGAAGTTTTTTTAAAGAAAACGAAAAGAAATTTTTCTCAAAGGCTGGAGATAGCGTCAGGATTTATCATGACGGCCTTCGTTAGCCCAGCTCAGGAAAATTTGAATTTTTCAAGTATTTTTGAAAAATAATTTACACAACATTTAAAATTTGTAATTCTTTTATAAACATGCAAAAACCTATGATTATATCATTACTCTCATCCTATCTTTACTCCTTTCATAGAGTCAAACCCTAAAATCTTATTGTATTTATATCTATCCTGCCGATTTTATGCTTGGTGTAGTTGTCTTTGTCATTGATTACAGGTTATATTTGATGAGAAGAAGCTTGGAAGTTCTTAGGAAGTTTCATTAGACGATTCTTGAAGGACGATTTAACCAGTTATCGCATGTTTCTTCTCCATTATTGAGCAAACCAGGAGAGTACTAGTTTCTTTTACTTGTTTTCTTTTCCCTTTATTCATTTTTATGGGTGCTTCTATAGAACATTGGGGACAATGTTCAACTTAAGAGTAGAGAGGAAAATAAGCCTTAGAAACTATTCCTTCAATTGCCATTTTCTTTGTCCTTAAAATGATGGGTAATATATCGAAACATAGCATAAAAGGTAATTTTAACCCAAATTAAAAAAAATTATGACACATACCCACAAAAACCGAGTATTAATAGTGTCTCATGGATAGGAATGTATATGACTAGCACAAACCCTCACAATTCCAACCACAAAATGTGAGATTCACTTTTAGATCTATAGGAATTCGGGTATCCATCATTGATATCTAAGATAATTTATACCTTTAGCTTTCTCGAGTTAAGGTTCGAATTCAGTCATATGTGTCTATTCCGTCATTACAAATGTATACGTATGGTCTTAGTCACCTTACTAGGAGCATCGGTATCAGTATTAAATTATATGAGTGTACCTGTAGTATATTAAATTTTAGAACTTATTTTTGTGATGCATCTCAAGATCGCATAGTAAGTATTAGGATTTGCTAGATAAGAGGCACTAGGATTAACCCATGTTTAAAACCTGTAATTGTTATGATGGTCACATCGACTATATAACTATCCCTCACCCTTACCATGCACTCATTTTTAGTGTAGGATACCCCTAGTAAAACCCTCAAAGCCTATCCTTTTCCATGGCTCTTATAATTTTCTAGTTAAGCCGGACTATAAATGAAGAGCATTGTCACCCTTGAACCAATTGTTACACCCTAATCACCTTAGCCTACCTTGTATGTACTCGCTTTTAGTACATTATTTTTTTAACCCAAGTTAATTATTGAGTACACGGTTGCTAAGTCCTTATCCTTGTAAATACTGTTTTGGGATAATTCGGATTCATGTTAGTATTCATCTTATGAAGAATTGACGAAGAAGTAACTTATTACCCCCAATAGAGCTTAATAATCTCCATGTTATGTTGATTCGCCTCAATTCGATTCATTAGTTAGATTGTAAATATCGAGTATGTAAAAGTTCAAGTGCAGCGGTGCATCTATAAACCCTCATGATGTATTATATGTTTAAGTAATGGCAGGGAAAAAGTGTACGAAAATATATATATAAAAAAAAGTGAAAAAAATGTATGGGCTTCCATTTGCTTATGTTATGTTTATCATAGAGTCAAGAAAAGGAAAATAAAGAGATTGATGTAGAGTTTTATAGAGTTTGTATATCTTGTCCGAGTCTTTGGCTTAGAAACCCAACCAACGTGTATTCTAATAAATAATTAGCTAACCCATCCACTCTACATTCACCCAAAAGTGACTCACCAAATGTATCCCATCCATTTCCGTTTCCGTTAATGTTATATTACACCTATACCCCACAACCCTTCAAAATACCTCTTTGATAGTAATAATTAATACTTGCGCCCAACGGTAGAGGTTTGATCTTTTACCAAGCCTATGGTAATTTATATGCTACGACAGGTAATGAGTGTTAATTTTCCATTTCCCTAAAGTTGTTATAATTTATTATACACCCGAGAGAAAGAGAGAATCATAAACACTTATGTGAGGTGCTAGTATATGCTTTCCTTGCTTTTAAATATGAGGTCTAGAAGGTTGTGTTGTAAACTGCTTTTAAATATTAAGTTAAATGACCCTAATATTACTATTGTCTAGGTAAAAAAGCCCATTTACTTAAGGATAAGCAAATCCCAAGTGTAGGGGTATTTGATGATGTGTCATTTTATACACTATTTTGGGGTCATTTAACCCCCTAAATCATGCAAATATGCCCAGATTATGTCCTTAATCGTTTGTTTTTCAAGATTTTAGCACTTGGATGGCATTTGGAGGAAATACACGTGACTTAGGCTCATTTGGAGAAGAAACAAACAAGACTACGGGCCTACACCAAAACTCTTGAAGAATCGTGCTCACAGAGTGTGGAGACGGCGTCGCAAGCATAAAGCAACACCGTCGTGATCTTTCTAGTGACGGCGCCAGATAATTGACGACGATGTCAGGACGTAACCGACTTAAATCAGACCTAGAAAATTCTATCTTGTGACAGCGTCGCGACTACAACTGGACGCCGTCGTAGCGATTTCTCTATATATACAAAACGGAATTTAAGGTTTTAAGTGTGTAACTTTATATAACTTTTGGGAGCCGAACCTTAACACTTTATTCTCGAGTTTTTTTTATGAAATGGAAGGGGATGGGAAGGAAAACCAAAAATAATGGTGTTCTTGAGTTTTCTATAAGATGGAAAGTTAGGGATGGGAAGGTGGGAGGGAGGGAAATTATGGGCTTTTTGGTAGAGATTTTGTCCGTCTATTTTTGGGGGGATTAGGAAGGGAAATGGGTCTGTAACATCATGGGCTTATGTAAATTTACAATCTTATCCCCACATTATCATGCACGTTTACTATATTTTGACCTAGTTTCACATATCATAGCAGATATCTCTATCAAAAAACCTGCACCAAACGGCCACAAGAGCAGCCTTTCTTCTCTCAATCAAGAAACCAACTAGTACGTTTATACTTATTGTGTAGGATCAATAATTGTGTAGGATCAAAGCATCAGGTTTGTGTTGTAGTTTGTTCTTATTCGTTATTGTGTAGGATCATAGTAGCAAGAAACTAAATGCAAATCTTTTGCTTGTCCATTTTCCGTGTTATAAAAGAAACACTTATTTTAAAGTAAAAAATGAAATAAGCAGTTTTAGTGGGTGTTTTAGATTGCCTAGTGGAGTAGTGGTAAGGGTGAGGCCGCATACATCGTTAAAAGGGCTACTAATAGTCGTGTTGAACCAACGAGGATCCAAACGTAAATAAGAACAGTGGACATTTAATTAGTGGATAATAACATACGTGAAAAGATTATTAAAGCTGTAAACAAACTATATTCTTGTGGTTACTATCTGATATAGGTGGCAGTTCTCACTCATGGTATGTTTCATTTTCTGATATAGGTGTGTGCGCTTACTATCTGTCTCTATTCATAGACAACATATAACACATAAAATCTAAACTTAAAAAAAAGGTTTGTGTTACATATTGTAAAATATGTTTAAATAAAATGATATATTTTTATATGTTTTGTTAGATGTTTACAACTACGGTTGTTAGACTGATAAACATGTATACCATCATTGTTATATTTGTATAGTGATTAAATTTGCCAAATGGATGCTGATAACTTATATCATTTGGCGAGAACTCAACAATTAGCTGTAATTCACGTGGTTTGTTTAGTTGTCGCTTATCTAGCAAAAAGGAGATTTCGTAAAAGAAACCGTATTAATTTACCTTCCCAAGAATTAATTTTGCATAGACGAGCAGTACGAGAAGAGATGTTGCAAGACGTATCAACAAATAACAATTGTCGTAAAATAATTCGTATGAGTGTAGACGCTTTTAAAATATTGTGTCAAAAGTTAGAAAATGAATGTGGTCTCCGTCCAACCCAACGTATGTCTGTTGAGGAACAAGTTGCTAGATTTTTGCATATCGTAGGAAATGATTTTAGAACCCGTTTTGTCTCTTGGTTATATCGTCGATCCGTATCAGCTACCAGTAGACATTTTCATAGAGTTCTCAATGCAATAATATCTCTCGAAGACCAATATATTAAGCAACCCACTGGTGATATAGTTCAGAAAGAAATCCAAGATAAACCAAGATTTTATCCTTTTTTTAAAGATTGTATAGGGGCTATTGATGGAACACATGTTCGAGTGAGAGTGCCTAATAGAGATGCCCCTAGATATCGTGGTCGTAAGGGATATCCAACAATCAACGTATTGGTTGCTTGTACGTTTGATTTGAAGTTCACTTATGTTTTAAGTGGTTGGGAAGGCACAACATCTGACTCGAGGATAGTAAAAGATGCAGTCACTAGAAATGATAAGCTAATTATTCCTGACGGTAACATTTTAATAAAACAAAAATATATTACTAAAATTTTAACATTGAATTTCTAAAATTTACTATGTTTATAGGTAAATATTATCTAGCTGACGGTGGTCGACCTCATAGAAGTACACTTATAGCACCATATAGGGGCGTTAGATATCATCTCAAGGAGTACTCGGCCCGTGCACCTTAGAATCCACGAGAATTGTTTAACCTTCAGCATTCATCATTAAGAAACTCTATTGAACGAGCATTTGGTGTTTTTTATATATTGATTGTTTTTAAATGCATGGAATAATAGTTATATGTTTGTTATATAGGAAGTAATGGGGAAAAAAGAAAACGATGAAGCTAAAAAAATGGAACTGATGTAACTACTACAAAGAAGGAGTCATTTTCGTAGAATGAGCAGATGGACGCTGCATTTATTAAGGCTATGCTTAAAGAACAAAATGCTTGCCTCATGCATATAATAATATGGTAAAGGCGTTAAGTGATAAGTTTAATATTACTTTTGACAAAGATAAATTAAAGAATCGAATCAAGACTCTAAAAAAATACTTCAACCAATTCAAGGAGTTGCAATGAGTGGCTATGCATGGTACTCAAGTACCAGGTTAATTGAGGCCGAAGATGATGTGTGGGAAGCACTCAAGAAGGTATGCTTTATTCGTGTAAAATTAATGATTTCAATTTTTTACTAATTATTTTCAATGTATAGGATAAACCTAATGTTTACAGGTTGAAGACAAAACAAGTTAACTGTTATGATGAAATGTATGCTTTGTGGGCAAAAGATAGAGCTACAGGTTCTTGTTCTTTTACTGCTAAAGAGAAAAAAATCAACAAAACAATGATCAGCAAGCTGAAACAGTTGAAGAAATTGATCACTTATTTGAAAACAATGTGATCAATTTAGATAATATCAGCACTAGCAATGACATCCATGTTACATCATCAACACCACAATCAGATGGTAAACTCCCAACTAAATCAAAGAGTAAAAAAGGAAAGGTTGTTGAAGAGGACCCATCCCAAGATAATATTGCTATTTCTCTTGATAACATTGTCCATGCTTTAGACATGAATTCTATGGTACTCAGTTTATTTAGAATATATATTAGTAGTACTTTATTGTCCATATATATTTTATTGATATTGTTGTCCTCAACCTGTTATAAGGTACTTGAAAACTCCTGTCCACATGTATATACTGAGGGGCAAATTTACGAAGAACTGACGTGCATGGGTCTTGAACTCAAAGACATACACACTGCATATGTGTATTTGCTGGAACACCCGGTCAAAACACGTGGACTGTTTGGTTGCCCTGTTGAAGACAGATTGTTTTATCTGAAAGCAATAATGGGACTAGGCGATTTTGAAGATTTTGATACTCGTGGCTAATGATGTTTACTTCACTTCTAAACTTATCTTTTTTATTTCTTGCGTTCTACTTTTTTATAACAACCCAAGAATTTTCATCAACCTATTTTACTATGATCACAATTGTACGGGGAAATTTTTCGCTTTATTACATTACTTGCATTGTCAATGTCTTAGTATGTCATGTAACTTACATAACTAAAGTAGATGAGCTCACGCAACCTATCTATGGCAATCCTATCTTCATATATGTCAAGCAAATATCATAACATGTCAAGTCAATATCATCATATTCTTATTACAAAGTACATTATTCCTATAATGTACCATTCGTAACGTTATATCAAAACGGGCTTTAAACCATTATCGTATACCTCTAAACCCTAAATTTCATGAAGGGTTAATATCTAAAGTGAATATACAAGCTACTAAAGCATATGTACAAGTAATATAACATCTCATTTGAAATATAAACCCCCTCTAAGTCAAGTACAAGTCTTATAAAGCACAATGTACAATTCATTAAGCATGACATCTAAAATAGCTGTTTTACCTCCGTTTTCATTCTAATTTCTTCACCATCACTTGTGTACAAGCTACTATACTCATTTTATAATGTGTAAACCCTAAATATTCTATTCATAAACTTTCATACACATTTTTACACTCAAAACCCTAATTCAATAGTTAGTAACCCTAACCCGAGCAAAATAGTAAATCATGATCTGTTTCTTGGTTTTTATCCATCATAACCCCAAATCAACACTCAAATAAGTTGTAATAACTTAAATTACAACATTAACAATCATATCCTATCATCATTTCATCATTTCAACAACAATATTCAAGAATTAAACCCAGAAAACCCTAATCTAGTTTTAACCCTAAAACCTAAAACTAGGCCCTAGTTCAGAATCAGATCAGTCTATAAAACATAGGATTTAAGAAATATCAATAGGATCTGGATAATAAGTGAAAACACTAGGTTGTAGCCGTATGTCTTGTAATCATTTTTCCGGTCGA
>BQNB010017423.1:47008-69964 GCA_026074375.1 Tanacetum coccineum | reverse complement strand
ACCTTGAATCCTTATGCCAAAGAGTATAGTGAACCCCAAATGAGTATCATAGCCATCTCCTATTCTTGGAATTCATCTATAAATTGTATAACAAATATCTTGCCTCCTCTTAATTTTGACATCAAATCCTTTGGTGAGAAGGTTTGCAACATTAGAGTCTGTATGAATCTTGATAACTTCGATCAGTCTTTTCTCATAGCAATCTCTGATAAAATGAAATCGAATTTCAATATGCTTGGTCCTAGAATGAGCAACAGGATTCTTGATAACAATTATAGTGCTCTCATTATCAATATGGATTCTTGTGTTCATGAAATTAAAACCATAATCCATCACATTCAGTATCCATAGTACTTGCCTACAACAGTTAGCAGCTGTAATATATTATGCCTCAGTAGTAGAATTTGCTACAATAGTCTGCTTCTTGCATTTCCAAGATATCAATCTTCTACCAAGAAATTGACAGCCACCTGTTGTTGATTTTCTGTCAAGGCTGGCTCCTTCGTAGTCACTGTCTAAGAAAGCTTCTAGTTCAAAAGGTGAATCCCTAGGATACCATAAACCTAATTTGAGTTGATGTTTGAGGTATCTAAAAATCCTTTTTACTGCATTTAAGTGTGAAGCTTTTGGAGTAACTTGAAATCTAGAACAGGCACAAACAGCAAACATGATGTATGGCCTTGATGCAGTCAAATACATCAGAGAACCAATCATAGATCTGTAGACATGTACATCCACATCTTTACCATCTTCATCATTGACCAGTGGCTTATTAGACTCAATAGGAGTAGTAGCTGTTCTGATGGACCAAAAATCAAACTTCTTAAGGATGTCAGCTACATACTTGTCTTGACTAATAAAGATTCCATCAGGTTGTTGCTTCACTTGAAGTCCCAAAAATAAAGTGAGTTCACCCATAAAGCTCATTTGGAATCTTTTGTGCATACAGTCTTCAAACTCTGTACACATAGACTTCTTTGTAAAGCCAAAAATAATGTCATCCATATACACTTGGACTAACATAATGTCACTCTTATTCTTCTTGATAAACAATGTTTTATCTATGGTACCTCTCCCGAAACCATTTTCCATCAGAAAAGAAGAAAGTGTCTCATACCAAGCTCTAGGGGCTTGATGAAGACCATAAAGAGCTTTGATCACCTTATAGACTTTGTTTGGATAAGCAGGATCAACAAAGCCTAGAGGTTGATAGACATACACCTCCTCTTCAATAGTGCCATAGAGAAATGCACTTTTAACATCCATTTGGTAGACAGTAAATCCCATGTATGATGTAAAGGCTAAAAATAAACCTGATTGCTCTATCCCCCCTCACCCCCCCCCCCTCCCCCCCCCCCCTCCTCCCCCCTCCCCCCCCTCCCTCCCCCCTCCCCCCCCCCCCCCCCCCCCCCCCCCCCCCCCCCATGGCAACAGTGCAAAAACCCTCATCATAATATATTCCTTCCTCCTATAAAAACCCCTCTATTGCTAACAAGCCTGCTTTGTTTACACAACAATACTTCTCTCATCCCTTCTATTCTTAAAGACCTACTTTGTGTCAATTGCCTTTTTCCCAGATGGCAAATCAACAAGTATCCAAACCTTCTGTAATTTAAACTGCAGCAATTCCTCTTGCGTTGCTTCAACCCAGCTTTCATCTTGTAAGGATTGTGATATATTCTTGGGTTCATCTTAGGAGATAAAGCATGCTAACAAACAGTTTTGATGATCTTTTTGATTAGTTCTATTCTGTTTGGAGATGTAGCTCACCAATGCTTGTTGTGCTGAAGAAGCCTTTTGAATCTTTCCTCTTGTTTGAACTGCTGACTTAGGATCTCCTAGAATTTGATCTTTTGGATGATTCCTTATGAATTCTGAGTGTGGGAATAGGACTGACATTAATAGTGTTATCCATATCATTGAAATCAGCCACTGCACCCACATTCTCATCATCATAGGCTCTATTGAATATGCCATCATTTGAAAATGCATCAGAATCATCTTCTAAATCAGGCATATTTGGATCAATGGGTAAATCAGCATTAGGGAGAGTAGATGCATCAATAGGTATTTTTCCTCCAAGATAGACAAATGATGATTCACCAGCATTTGCACCTGTGGGAGTACTAGCAGCACTAACATATGGCGTGGTAGCAGTACTAACAGATGACCTACCAGTACTAAGTTTGTTAATACTGGTAGCCTGAGCTGCCCTCTTTTGAGATGCAATATTCCTCTTTTCTTCTTCAAAAGCTTGTCTTGTTGCATCATCCCAGAGCTTTAGCAACCACTTCTTGAGCAATCATCTTCTCAAGTTCATCATGCAAGACTTGTTCATCTTCTGCCATCTTATGTTGTTCTACCTTTACAGCAACATCTTCTGAATCTTGTACATCATTGTCTTTAGGAGAACTTTTAGAAGGTTTTTCATGTGCAGCTGAAGCAACATCTTCTACTAGAATCCTTGTCCTATGAGGGTGTAGTGGAAGCAGTATGTATTCCTGAGTAGGTTCTTTATCTTTCCTGCTAACTTGCAACATAAGAATCTTGTGTACCTGCATCCACATTATACCTGATTTTCTACACTAACAGGAATATAGTTCATTGTATTGGTTAGAAAATCAAGATCAAACATCCAATTAGGACCAGTTCCTACCACATTTGGTCGATCTTTAAAAAAATCAATGTGCAGATTCTCTTCTACCCTTTTAGTCCTTTTGTTGTATACTCTAAAGGCTTTACTAGAGGTAGAGTATCCAGAGTCAAATAATCTTCATCAAATTTTCCCAAGGAATCTAAGGTGTTCAAAATGGTCAAGGGAACCCAAAAGGTCATCATAAAACTATTACTAGTGATTTAATCTATTAATAGTTCATAAGTATCTTATTTTAAGGTTTGGTTACTAATACCCTATTCAGTACATAGCAGGCAGTATTTACTGCCTCTGCCCAAAATGGGATAGGTAAAAGTGAGTCTGCTAACATAGTTCTAGCTACCCTCAATGTATGGTTCTTGTTTTTTCCTTTCTACAACACCATTCTACTGTGAGTTTCTAGCCACACTAAAACTTCCTTTTTTAATTCCTTTCCTAGTACTAATTCATTTATAAGCATGGTTCTTAAAACTCTGTCCCATTATCACATCTAAGAATTTTAACATTTTGATTCAATTGGTTTTCTAAGCCTATGATAAAATTTACAAAGGTTTTCAGATGTTTCATCCTTGTAGCTAAGAAAAATACCCAACTAACTCTGGCTGAAAATCATCAATCACAACCAAACAGTACCTTTTTCTTGTTAATACTTTCTACAGAGACAGGTCCAAATAAGTCCATATAAAGTAATTCTAGGGGCTTTCTGATGATTCTTTCTAACTTGGCCTTACAGGAGGCCTTATGTTGCTTACCCTTCTTGCAGGCAACACAATGTGGTCATTCATAAAAAACTTTTGAAAGGTACGTCTAACATAAGGTGACCTTTAAACAAGTTTGTTTTATATTTTTAAAATTCACATGACCTATCTCCTGTGCCATAGATTAACTCATCTGCTATTGCATTTTGCATATAAACAAGTTTAGACCTCCAGTGGCAATACAATGTACTTTAAGTTCCTAAACTATACACATCACCTTTCTAGGAGCGCTAAGAACAACTTGACTTTCCATCAAGAAGCTTAAGATCTAGGAGACAAAGAATAGGCATTCAGTCTCATAAAAAGGACACTAATTTTTCCTTGTCACAACATTTATAGACGGAGAAAAGGCTAAACTTAAGTTTACTACAAAATAAACATCATCAAAGTCTGAAAATTACAAGTTTGGATTTTAACCTTTACCCCGTTATATTTACCGTCCTTTGGGATCACTTCAAAATCCCACAAAGCCTCCATTGAAATCTTCATATCTGAAATATAAGCTTTGTTGCCAGTCATATAGCTAGATCAACCACTATCCACCACTACATGATCCTGTAACAAGATCTCTAGATTACCCTGCACAAAAAGTAAGAGAATTAGTATCTCTTATGGACCCAAGCCATTACAGACTTGGAAATCCCCTGTGGGTGCCAACAAACTCAACCGACCTTCTTGAGCATGAATGAACACTGTCTTTGGCCACATGACCAAGTAATTTTTCCTTAGGGCCTGCGCAAACCCCCTTTGACTTTTTAAGGTTAGTATCCAGCTTACCCTTACCAGTATTAACTACTGCTCTTGTCCCAACAAGGAGTCGAAATTTTGAACCCTAAAAGTTTTAGACGCTTGTTTTAAGTCCTTTGGTTTAAAAAAAAAAGCTAGTTTTGTGTAAGTAAGCCCTCTTATATGTGAAATAGAGCGCCTCTAGTCTATATTATCTATTCTTGGGTAAATGGTCCCTAATAGCACCACCATTTTGTGCTATTTTTTGAGGCAAATGGCTAACAGTACTAACAAGGCCTAGCAGTGACTAACTGGCCTAGCAAGTACTAACTGGCCTAGTATAGACTAACGTGTGAACTCTCGTTCTCATAAGGAGGATTTGCAAAATTTTGAAAAATTCTTAAATAAGGTATTTTGAAAAATGTTATGATAACCCTTTTAGTATTATCCCATACGTTGTTCACCCTTAGACCAGTATTGACCACAGTTTTCAGCTTAGGTTCTTGACTCTGTTTGTCATGAAATTTATAATCTTTGATCAAATGGTCAGTACTTTTATAGACAAAATAACCTTTTATTTTCTTAAAACCAATTCCTTGTTTTTTAGAAGTTGGACAATTGTTAATCAACTCTAGTTTGAACTGTTTAGATTCTCATTAGTCCTTAAACAGGACTAATTGTTTGCAAAAAAGACTTTAGGTACACATCATCCTCATCATCTGAGTTCCAATCCTCAATGATAACTTTATCTTCTTTAACTAGATTCATAGACCTCGCCTTAGGTTTTTTGAGTATTTGCTATCATTTAATTTACCGTACATCTCGACTTGTTTTAGTATTTAAAGATCATTGTTTTGACGTTAATTATTTTCTTCCTAATGGCACATTCATACTAAACCTGCAAATGAAATGTTTAGCTCTGGGTAATAAAGTTCCTTGTTATAGCAGGGGGAACAACATAAACCCCATCTGCTGCAAGAACCTATCATGTGCTGGTGTGTTTGTCTCCTTCAACACTTGATCGTACATCAAAAAACACTCTAACTAATCTCACTAACAGTTTCCATATTGTTGTACTCATTCATTCAATTGTGTTGCCAGATATCCTAAACTAGTTTTAATCTCGAGCACTCATTTGACTGTTGAGTAATCATCGAGATTCTTGAACGATTCTTCCCATTTTTCTATCTTTAATTTTAACTCAAGCTCTTTCCTACCACTTTCTCTAATTCCAGTTAAGGTTGATAATTTTTAATTTTCTTCTGGATTTAAGCTTATAGTTTTAAAACTCATATTTTTTTCATATCCCCTAAGCTAGTTCATATTCTTTTCATTCTAAGTATCCCTAGATTCGAGTGACTCTAAGGCCTAACTCATAACCCTGAATTTCAAGTCTTGCACTGCTATGTTTTTTCTCATTCACTATCATAATTTCTTTTGAAGAGTTTTAAAAGATTCAAGACATTGGATTAGCACATCTTTTGTACCTCCATTGTCCAGAAGCACTTGATGAGCTGTAGAAGAATAGTGCCATTAAAGCATAGTTGACCATTTCTACTCAAAATCATTATCCAATCCTAGCCTCCTAGACCATCTTGAGAGCCCATTAGTGCTTGGTGATGAAGATCATTTTGTTGGTTTTATTGCTCCTGCCAGTTGTCATCATAAGATCTTAGTTCCTTGATTCCTTCCAGATCCAGTAAATCCCTAACAAAGTCCTTTTTTCAATGACAGTTGTATACTTAATTTTTTGATTTAATCAAGTGAAACAGGTCAATTTTTTAAAATCATATTCTTCCGTCTTCTGAATGAATTTCCTCACTCTGACAGTCAACATAGCCACCTGCCATCTAAGATCCAATTCTTCTAAGTCATCTTCATTAATCTGCTGAAAATCCTTATTTTCAAGTTTAGCGATTAGGTGTTGGTTGTCAAAAGGAAAGAGCATGCTACATAAAGCAAATAGGGTAGATGAAAACTTGACTAATTCCTCCACAGTACGTAACCCTAAATCTTCACTGGCATACTAACTTTATTTTAGTACAATAGTTTTCTCAAATGAAGAAATGCCAAGTTCTAAGAATTGAAAGTAGAACTTGAAGACCTTTTCATCTCGATCTTCGTAGTACCCTAAGGTTGTTGTAGAGGTCATCAATATCAATCTCATCAATGCCTGGCTTATTCCTCATGATTAGAGGAAATTTGATTCCAAGAAGGTGGAATAATTTCTTAGAACTTCTGGTTGATATCTTCCTTTGATATTGGAGCACCATGAACCTCTAATTGACTTATGATTATTGGAACCTATCATAAGCCTTGTCCAAAATTTCATTTGATACAGTAGAAAAGTTTTCAAACAGATGTTTTTAGAACATTTTTTCCCTGCATCTTCTGGATTCTTCAATTACATATCCAAACCTTGATTTTATTGCCTTCCCAAGAGTGATATTAACATCTGCAACATTGTGAAACTTGAGGAGGTATTCATCAGGTATTGCTAAAAGCAAGATGCTCTTAACTCTTTCTTGATTCCTTTTAGCAGCCAGTTGTTTGGCAGTCTTAGGAGCAGGAGGAGCAGATGTTTCTCCAGTTGGTGTAGGCTCTTCTTCTAGATCTACCATGATAATAACATCCATAGGTTATGGTCTGTGTGACAGATATATTGTCGCATTCTCATGCTCCAAATATCATATTCTCCCTTCCTGATGATAGGGATTTTCATTGCTGTGATAGTGGGTGGAGGAATGTCTTGTTCTGCCATCTTACAATTGAGTTCTTCTTATTCAGAGTTTCCACACAAGCTCTGATACCACTTGTTGGATCGTTTACTGAATAGATCTTAACCTTTAGCTTGTAAAGGGTTTGTTCCTTTAGATAATTCTAAAGCAACAATAATGAAACACTGATTTGAACACTATTGATTATGCGGAAACTAATCAATAATGCTAAGAAGAACAGTATTAAGAATCACAAAAGAACTTTATATTATAACTTGAATCTGCCTAGGTTACATTACAAACTATGAATTGTTAAATCGGTCCTCTATTGATCTGTTGTAGGAACGATGATCTTACTAACTATCCTAGGTTCCTTTTCTAGACTAAGGTAACCCCTAATAGGCTTTACAAAATGTGTATAGAGATCATGCATATCTTTTTCCTAAGATATCTCATGCATATCTCTAACTCTAACTAACTTCTGCATAAGCAGACTTAACTATTACATAACCAGTACTAACTTATAATGAACTACCAGTACTAACAATACTAACTCTTCTACCAGTACAACAAGTGTAACTGGCAGAACTAACTATAAACAAACAAATTAAGTCTTTATACAGTAATTCCTAAACAATAGAGATATTGCTCTTTTGAACATTAAATCGCGTAGAGATTAGTTGGCGTATTTCTATATTGTTTAGTTCTAAGAGGGTGTTGTACGGGGTTTTTTGCTTAAGGTCGTAGCCGCCTTTATTTGTCGCACATATTCAGAACGTCATCGAGGTGTATGACGTAGTCCCATGAGAGCTTGTGCATCCATATGCTTGTTGACATCCTTACCAGGCGAGACATAGTTCGCTTTCTGTCTCGAGATAGCAAGGACCGTTTTGTTTCTTAAGCGAACCAAGATGTTTAACTACACCAATGAATGTACAACGCCACTAGTGCTTTTACGATCATACTTAAACGCCCCGTGGTCCGGAGTGCGGTCATAAACTATAGTTTTCTATTCTGGTTCCTTTCATATACCAAATCCTAAGTGGACTAGTATCCTCTAATATACCTAATATAAGCTTAATGGATTCTAAAAGGGTAGTCTTAGGATTTCTTAGAAACGAGCACATAACAATACACTAAACTAATAACAGGCTACTCAGCAGTGTAAGTAAAGTAAACTAACTAATCATACCTCGATATATAGAGCTATCCAAGAGTTGGCTTCATGCGTCTTTAGTAAGCTGATCTTCGTTGACAATCGGCATCTTGGTTTGGTTTGGAATCTTCCAACCCAAACGTCTTTAACATCTCCCTTGATGTACTTATGGATTGATTGAAAAATATTCCTATCTTCCATTTGTTTGATATTGACACCCAAGGAAGAAGTCAACTCGCCCATCAACTCATTCACAATCGTCGTGAGCATGATTTTTGCAAAATTATCACATAAATTTAACCATCATCGTGGAACCAAATATAATGCGTCGACATATATTTTGAAACAATGACAAAAAAAAAAAGGTGTGATTTTGATCTCTTAGTAAAGAAGTGTGTTATCGACCATTCCCATTGAATACTCGTGTTTTATCAAAAATGCTTTTAGCCTATCATACCAAGCTTTAGGAGCTTGCTTACGACCCATAGATAACGCTTTCATTAAGTTTATAAACATAGTTTTGTTTTTTGAAAAATCAATAAACCCCGGAGATTGAGCAACATAAAACTCGTTCCGTTTTATAAAAACCGTTTAGAAAAAACACTTTTACATTCCAATTGATATAGTTTAAAATTATATTGCACAAGCAATAGCATGAAAGTTTCTAATTGACTCTCCTAGCTAACGGAAGCATATGTTCATCATAATCAATTCCCTCTTGTTGATTATATCCTTGTGCCACTAATACTAAGCGATTATTCTAGATACTATAACCGTGTTCATCTAAATATTTCTAAGACTCCATTTTGTTCCTATGACGGATTGACTTATAAGTAGAGGGATTAATTGCTAAACATCATTAGCTACAAATTGATTTAGTTCTTCTTGCATAGCTACAATCCAACTTTTATCTTTTAAAGCCTCATTAATATTTTTAGGTTCTATAGTAGATATGAAACAAAAGAAATTGCTATGATTTTGGGCTTGAGACCTTAATGTTCTTTGATTAAGATTTCCTATGACTTGATCTAATGGATGATTCTTGGACTCCTTAATGTTAACAATTTCGTCAACTTCTATCGACTCATCTTCTTCATTAATATTATTTACTACTTTGGTATTTCTTTTAATAGCTTCTTCTTCACCAACATCATCATCAACCAATGGTGATAATTTGGTAGGAGGAGGACTTTCATCGAATGTCACGTTGAGTGATTCTTCGACTTTCATAGAGTGTTTATTTAATATTACATAAACTTTACTATTTTAAGAATACCCTAGAAAAACACCTTCGTATGACTTTGGGTCAAACTTGGTTAAATAGTCTTTAGTATTTAAAATGAAGCACTTGCTTCCAAATACTTTGAAATATTCTAAAGAGGGTTTCCTACCTCTAAATATTTCATAAGGGGTTTTTCCTAGTATTGGTCGAATTAATATTCTATTTAATATATAAGTTGACGTATCAACGGCATTACACCAAAACTTTTGTGGAATTGATTGTTCATTAAGCATGGTCCTAGACATCTCTTGTAAGGTCCTATTCTTTCTTTCTACTACCCCATTTGATTGTGGAGTGCGTGAAGCCGAGAAGTTATGAATAATGCCTTGTGCATAACAATAAGCTCCAAATTGTACCTTATTATCAAATTCCCGACCATGATCCGTTCTAATAGCTATTATAGAACTACCTAGTTGGTTTTGAATTTTCCTACTTAATATTTCAAATTTCTCGAAAGCTTCATTTTTAGTCTTTAGAAATCTAGTCCATGTATACCTAGAGTAATCATCTACTACAACTAAGGTGTATAAATTACCTCCATAACTTTTAATTGCCGATGGACCAAACAAGTCCATATGTAATAGTTCTAAACATCTTTTAGTGGAAACCATATTTTTATCTTTATGACTTACATGAGCTTGCTTGCCAATTTTACAAGCATCACAAAAATGTTTATCATATTTTAGCTTAGGTAAGTTTCTAACTAGTTCCTTAGACGACAACGATTGAATTAAATGCATATTAGCATGACCAAGTCTTCTATGCCATAAGGTAGAATTATCCACTACCGTGGCAAGACATAATTTGTCTCGAGACTTATTTCCTAATTTCATTACGTATAGACCATTTTTCCTAATTCCATTTCCTATGATTTTAACCATCTTTTAATTCTTTTCACTACCTTCTTTGTAAATTAACTTGGAACACATATTGTCACAATGTGAACCAACACTAAGTAAGCTAAAGGCTAAGATATCTATGTGTTCTACATTAGATATGGTAAGAGTCCTTAGAGATCGTAACCTTTTGCCTATGATCTTTCTCTTTCAAGTTACTTCCAAAAACAAAACGTACCGTACCATCGTAATGCTTATTAGGTAAAGAATCAACACTTGTTTACCTGTTATATGTTTGGAGCAACCACTATCTTTGATCCACTCATTCGGTTCCAAGCAAGTTCTCAAGCATACCTATTTCAAACAAAAATAAATTCAAGAGCGTTTAGTCCCAATATCTCATGGGTACCGAAAGATGTATTGTTGTTCATCCCTACATTTGTTGTAATTGATTGGGATATTGAAATGGGCATACAATTTCTCATATGTACAAGAGCCTGATTTTGTTTTTTTGGTTTTTGTTCCAATTCATAGATAGAAGTTTTTGATGAATTGGTTGTCTAGAGTTCTCCTAGATGAGGTGTGTTGTATCTGTTGAGAAGGAAACGTGTTCTCCTAAGTGAGGTGTTTTCGATCTAGACTTTGGTTCTGACATAACCTATACCGCTTTGTGAGTAGATTGATTCAAAGACGGTTTCTTTGACACATCAATGCTATTATGTATTAGTTTCTTCCTAGTAATAACTAAATCCGATCTAGAGGACAAGGGTGGACTAAAAACGGTTCTAGTCCCTTTTTGGTCGTCGTTGCAACTCAACGGATTCGCCGGTATGGGTGGATCGTGCCTTCCTAATGGTAGATCCGACCGTCGCATTTTCCAGTGGAACAGATCCAACGAAACTCATAATTTTAGTTCCGCTAGGTGATGCTATCTATTATCAAATATCCTATAACCTATTTTCCAACTAATGAAGCTTTTGCATTATCTAACATTTCTCTAAGTGTATTAGCACTTTTATCAAATTTAACAAATTTAACTTAAGTTTCTTTAAGTTTGACGTTTTCCGATTTAAGTTCATCACATGACTTACACACAATTTCATTTCTTACTTCTCTCAATTTTACTTTTCTTAATTTTCTCGTTTTAATTCTAAAGTTTCTTACTTTTTCTAAATGATCCTTTTATTTTTCAAAGACTTTATTTTTAGTTAAGAATTTTAAGCTAATTTCACATAACGCTATCGTATTCAATTGCATATTATCATTATCCAGAAAGGATGCATTATCAGCTAAAAAGAATAGTTAAGAGTTACCCCTCTTTGACGATGAGCTATGAGACAAGTTTCGCTTGGTTTGTTTTTGGCGTCATTCTCGCTATCCCCACGCTTCAAGAACCTCCAATGAAGCCTTTTGATCTTTGTTTGCGAGACCATTTTTGAAAATCGCCAACGAGATGACTGGATCACCGCATCCCTAAAACATGTCAGGGTCACACTTTCCTTTCTTTTCATTCTCTTTTTCTCTGGATGACTTCCTTTCTTTCTCTTGTTTGCCGAAAACAAATTTGCCCTTTCTTTCTAAAGAACTTTTTAAAGTTCCTTATGACCATAGCATATTCTTTGTCATCGCTTTTCCGGATGTCGAAGTTTCATCATCACTAGACTCTTTCTTAGCTTTCAAGGCAATGGACTTAATCGTTCATTTTTTGCCTTTATAAAGTTTTTGGAATCTTTTTCCATGACAAACTTCAGTACTTAGATGCCGATAAGCTCGTCTAGAGCAAATGAGACAAATCTTTCGATTCTTTAATCGCCGTGACCTTTGCTCTCCATTTTAGGATGTAGAGCCCTAAGAAACTTCCTAACATAGTTCTTGCTAGAGAAATCTTCAACTTCATTAAGGAGCTTTAAACTAAGTAATAATAGTGTTAATTCTACCAAAAACCGCTACAAAAGACTTCTCTTCAAGGATAGTAAATTGTTCATATAGTTGAACAAGAAGATCAATTTTATTACCTTTACTTGGCTGATTTACCTTTGCTGTGGTGATTAACAACGATTGCCAAAATATCTTTAGGGCCGTTTTACACATAAAAAGTCTTTCGTATCCTTTTAAGTAAAGCATTGTAAAGAACCATTTTAGCTTCATTATTTTTAGCAAGTTTCTTTTTAAGATCATCATCTTGTTGTTCAAAAGGAACCGTTTCCAAAACTTGGGTTTCTTTATTTCTAGCAACCGGCGGAAAATCACCATTCAAGATAATATGCCAAAGATCTAAATCTTTTGCTTTCACATAAGTTTCAAATCTATTTTTTCAATAAATAAAATGATCATTTTCAAAAATAGGGTCCCTTTGCATAGATTCTCCCTTCTAGATATTTATCCAAATCATAATCGATTCAAGCTTTAATGTACATATACGTTAAAGATCTTGGCTAACCTGGCTCTGATACCAATTGTGAAAACTATAAGGGGGGTTGAACAGTTTTTACCGTTTTAAATTTAAAACTTAGATTGTCGACTTATGTGAATTCAAGAGATATACACAAGTGTATATGATAGCGATGCAATAAATAAATAAACTAACAACAAAATAATAAAGCAATAAAAGATAAGAACGATCTAACCGATAACGACAATGATTTATATAGTTTCGGCTATGAAGCACCTCTTCGCCCTACCTACTCCCCAATACCCAAACTTGAGAGTTATCTTCACTATGTCAACAACATCCCTTTAGCGAAAAAAACCGTACACGTCGCTTATACTGTTTGGTACTAAGTAAATTACCGAGTTTCTTACTTCGAGATAAAACCAATCGTAAACACACGATTATTATAGGCCTTAATACTAACCTCATCATACACGAAATTATACACGACAACACACAACACAAGATATAGCAAATGAATGATTATGCACAAACGTGATGACACAACGTAAACTAAATAACACTTAAGCTTGACGTCTGTGATAATCATCATATTGTATATCTTTGTTGTGTGTTTGTGTGTATCATATGTGTATGAATGGTTATATTTTAAGGCCTCAAAAACATAGTGTGTTAGATTGGTTTATCCGAAGTAGAACTCGGTATTTAACTTTATTACCAAAAAAGTAATAAGCCCGTAGTACGGTTATATTCGCCTAAAGGGAGTCTTGTTGACCATAGTGGAAGATAACTCTCAAGTTGGGTAATTGGAGTAGAGAAGGCGAAGAGGTGCTTCATAGCCGAACTACTATAAATCATTGTGTTATCGGTTTGATCTTTCTTATCTTTACTTGCTTATATTTTGTTGTTAGTTTATTTATTTATTGCATCACTATCATATACACTTGTGTATATCTCTTAAATTCACATAAGTCGACAATCAAGTTTTAATTTTAAAACGGGAAAAATCGTATTCAACCCACCCTTAAGTTTTTCCAATTGGTAACATAGCAGGTTAGCCAAGATCTTTAACGTAAATTGTACATAAAAGCTTGAATCGATCTATGGATTCTTTGGATAGAAATATACTAGAAGGTAATCTATGCAAAGACCACCTATTTTTGAAAGTGATCATTTTATTTATTTGAAAAATAGTTTGAAACTTATGTGAAAGGAAAAGATTTAGATCTTTGGCATATTATCTTGAATGGTGCTTTTCCGCCGGTTGCTAGAAATAAAAGAAACCCAAGTTTTGGAAACGGTTTCCTTTTGAACAACAAAGAGATGATCTAAAAATAAACTTGTTTAAAATAATGAACCTAAAATGGTTCTTTACAATGCTTTACCTAAAAAGGAATACGAAAGAATTTTTATGTGTAAAACGGCTAAAGATATTTGGCAATCGTGTTAAAAATCACACATCAAGGTAATAGCCAAGTTAAAGGAATTAAAATAAAATGATCTTCGTGTTAACAATATGACAATTTACTATCCTTGAAAGAAGAATCTGATTGATAGCGTTTTGGGTAGATATTAACACTGATTATTACTAGTCTTAAAGCTCTTAATGAAGGTTTCTCTAGCGAGAACTATGTTAGGCATTTCTTAGGCCACATCATAAATGGAGAGCCAAGGTCACGCGATTAAAAGAATCGAAAGATTTGTCATCATTAGCTCTAGACGAGCTTATCGGCAATCTAAAAGTACATGAAGTTGTCATGGAAAAAGATTCCAAAATTTATAAAGGCAAAAATGAACGAATTAAGTCCATTGCCTTGAAAGCTAAGAAAGAGTCTAGTGATGATGAAACTTCGATATCCAAAAGCGATGACAAAGAATATGCTATGGTCATAAGGAACTTTAAAAAGTTCTTTAGAAGAAAGGGCAAATTTGTTCGGCAACCAAGAGAAGAAAGGAAGTCATCCAGAAAAAGAGATGAAAAGAAAGGAAAGAGTGACCAGACATGTTTTAGATGCGGTGATCCAAGTCATCTCGTTGGCGATTTTCCAAAAATGTCTCGCAACAAAGATCAAAAGGCTTTCATTGGAGGTTCTTGAAGCGATAGCGAGAATGACGCCAAAAACAAAACCAACGCGAAACTTGTCTCATAGCTCAATCGTCAAATGAGGTAACTCTTAACTCTTCTTACTATAGTGATAATGCATCTTCTCTTGATAATGATAATATGCAAATTGAATACGATAGCTTATGTGAAATTAGCTTAAAAATTCATTAACAAGAATAAAGTTTTGAAAAATAAAAGAGATCTTTTAGAAAAAGAAACTTTAGAATTAAACGAGAAAATTAAGAAAATTGAGAGAAGTAAAGAAATTGAAATTGCGTGTAAGTCATGTGATGAACTTAAATCGGAAAACGCCAAACTTAAAGAAACTCAAGTTAAATTTGTTAAATTTGATAAAAGTGCTAAAACACTTAGAGAAATGTTATATAATCAAAAGTCATCTAGTTGTAAAATAGGTCTAGGATTTGATAATAGTAAAGCATCAACTAGCGAAACTAAAATTATGAGTTTCGTTGGATCGTCCGCTGAAAACACGACGGACGGATCCACCATTAGAGGGCACGGATCCACCATACCTGGATCCGTGAGTCGCAACGACGACCAAAAAGGGACATAACACGTTTTTAGTCCACCCTTGTCCCCCCCCCCCCTTAAGATTTTTCGGAAATTTAATTATTACTAGGAAGAAAACTAATAATAATAGCATTTGATGGTCAAAGAAACCGTCTTTAAAACCATCACTCAAAAGCGGTATAGGTTATGTCAAAACCGAGTCTAGATCGAAAACACCTCCACCTAGGAGAAACATTTCTTCTCAACCAAGATACAACACACCTCAATCTAGGAGAAACTCTAGACAACCAATTCATCAAAACTTCATCCTAACTGATTGGAACAACACCAAAATCAGCTTGTACATATGAGAAAATTGTATCCCATTTCAATATCCCAATCAATTATCAACAAATGCAAGGGATGTACAACATAACATTTTCGGACCCATGAGATATTGGGGACCAAACGCTTGAATTTATTTTTGTTGAAATAGGTATGCTTGAGAACATGCTTGGAACCAAATGAGTGGATCAAAGATAGTGGTTGCTCCAAACATATAACAGGTAACAAGAGTTTATTCTCTACCTATAAAGCATACGATGGTGGTAACGTTGTTTTTGGAAGTAACTTGAAAGGAAAGATCATAGGCAAAGGTACGATCTCTAATGACTCTCTCACCATATCTAATGTAGAACACGTAGATAACTTAGCCTTTAACTTACTTAGTGTTGGTCAAATTTGTGACAATAAGTGTCAAGTATTATTTAAAAAGGTAAGTGAAATAATTAAAGATGGTAAAATCATAGGAAATGGAATTAGGAAAAATGGGTTTCTATACGTAATGAAATTAGGAAGAATCTCGAGATAAATTATTTCCCGCACGGTAGTGGATAATTCTACCTTATGGCATAGAAGACTTGGTCACGCTAATATGCGTTTAATTCAATCGTTGTCGTCTAAGGAACTAGTTAGAAACTTACCTAAGCTAAAATATGATAAACATTTTTGTGATGCTTGTAAAATTGGGAAGCAAGCTCATGCAAGTCATAAAGCTAAAAATATAGTTTCCACTAAAAGATGTTTAGAACTATTACATATGGACTTGTTTGGTCCATCGGCAATTAAAAGTTATGGAGGTAATTTATACACCTTAGTTGTAGTAGATGATTACTCTAGGTATACATGGACTAGATTTCTAAAGACTAAAAATGAAGCTGTTCGAGAAATTAAATATTAAGTAGAAAATTCAAAACCAACTAGGGTAGTTCTATAATAGCTATAAGAACGATCATGGTCGGGAATTTGATAATAAGGTTACAATTTGGAGCTTATTTGTTATGCACAATGGCATTATACAAACTTCTCGCTTCACGCACTCCACAATCAAATGGGGTAGTAGAAAGAAAGAATAGGACCTTACAAGAGATGTCTAGGACCATGCTTAATGAACAATCAATTCCACAAAAGTTTTGGTGTAATGCCGTTGATACGTCAACTTACATATTAAATAGAATATTAATTCAACCAATACTAGGAAAAACCCCTTTATGAATATTTAGAGGTATAAACCCTCTTTAGAAAATTCAAAGTATTGAAGCAAGTGCTCATTTTAAAATACTAAATACTATTTACCAAGTTTGGACCAAAGTCATACGCATTGTTTTCTAGGGTTTCTCAAAATAGTAAAGATTATGTAAAATTAAATAAACACTCTATGAAAGTCAAAGAATCACTCAACGTGACATTCGATGAAAGTCCTCCTCCTACCAAATTATCACCATTGGTTGATGATGATGTTGGTGAAGAAGAAGCTATTAAAAGAAATACCAAAGTAGTAAATAATATTAATGAAGAAGATGAGTCGATAAAAGTTGACGAAATTGTTAACATTAAGGAGTCCAAGAATCATCCGTTAGATCAAGTCATAGGAAATCTTAATCAAAGAACATTAAGGTCTCAAGCCCAAAATCAAAGCAATTCTTTTTGTTTCATATCTACTATAGAACCCAAAAATATTAATAAGGCTTTAAAAGATAAAAAGTGGGAATTGATAGCTATGCAAGAAGAACTAAATCAATTTGTAGCTAATGATGTTTGAGAATTAGTCCCTCTACCTATAAGTCAATCCGTCATAGGAACAAAATGGGTCTTTAGAAATAAATTAGATGAAAACGGTATAGTATCTAGAAATAAGGCTAGATTAGTGGCACAAGGATATAATCAACAAGAAGGTATAGATTATGATGAAACATATGCTTCGGTAGCTAGATTAGAGTCAATTAGAATACTTCTTGCTATTGCTTGTGCAAATGATTTTAAACTATATCAAATGGATGATTAAAAAGAGTTTTCTAAACGGTTTTATAAACGAAGAGGTTTATGTTGCTCAACCTCCGGGGTTCATTGATTTTCAAAAACCAAACTATGTTTATAAACTTAAGAAAGCTTTATATGGTCTTAAGCAAGCTCCTAAAGCTTGGTATGATAGACTAAAAGCATTTTTGATAAAACACGAGTATTCAATGGGAATGGTCGATAACACACTTTTTACTAAGAGATCAAAATCACACCTTGTCATTGTTCAAATATATGTCGACGACATTATATTTGGTTCCACGAGTCAAAACTTGTGTGATGATTTTGCAAAAATCATGCACGACGAGTTTGAGATGAGTATGATGGGCGAGTTGAACTTCTTCTTGGGTCTTCAAATCAAACAAATGGAAGACGGAATATTTTTCAATCAATCCAAATACATCAAGGAGATGTTAAAGAAGTTCGGGTTGGAAGATTCCAAACCAACCAAGACGCCGATGTCAACGGAGATCAAGCTCACTAAAGACGATGAAGCCGACTCCGTGGATAGCTCTAAATATCGAGGTATGATTGGTAGTTTACTTTACTTAACTGCTAGTAGGCCCGATATTATGTTTAGTGTTTGCTTATGTGCTCGTTTCTAAGAAAATCCTAAGACTACCCATTTAGAAGCCGTTAAGCGTATATTTAGGTATATTAGAGGAACTAGTCACTTAGGATTATGGTATCTGAAAGGAACCAGAATAGAAACTATAGTTTATGCCGACTCCGACCACGCGGGCGATTACGTTGATCGCAAAAGCACTAGTGGCGTTTGTACGTTCATGGGATGTTGTTTAACATCTTGGTTCGCTAAGAAACACGTTCCTTTGGCATCTCGACGACAGAAGCCGAATACGTCTCCGCTAGTAAGGCATGTCAACAAGCACTATGGATAAAACAAGCTCTCATCGACTACGACATACGCCTCGACGTCGTTCTGATTATGTGCGACAATAAAGGCGCTATTAACTTAAGCAAAAACCCCGTACAACACTCTAGAACTAACATATAGAAATACGCCACCAATTTCTACGCGATAATGTTCAAAAGAGCAATATCTCTATTGTTAGGAATTATGTATACAAGACTTAATTTGTTTGTTATAAGTTAAGTTCTTGCCAGTACACTTGTTATGTGAACTGTAGAAGAGGTTATGTATAGTTGTACTGGTATTGTTCATTAATAATTAGTACTGGTTATGTAATTAGTTAAGTCTGGCTTGATGCAGAAGTTAGTTAGAGTTAAGAATAACCATGAGATTACCTTTAGAAAAGATATGCATGAGTATTTATACACAATTTAGTAAAGGCCCATTAGGGTTTTCCTTAGTCTATAAAAGGAACCCTGGGCATAGTTAGTAGATATAGTTCTACACAGATCAATAGAGATCTATTAGCAATCATAGTTTTTGTAATCTATAACCTAGGCAGATTTAAGTTATAATATAAAGTTCTTTTGTGATTCTTAATACAGTTCCTTTTTAGGCATTATTTTATTAGTTTATCCGCATAAATCAAATATGTTTCCAAATAAGTGTTTTCATTATTGTTGCTTTAGAATTAACTAAAGGAACAAACCCTTTACAAGCTAAAGGTTAAGATCAATTCAGTAAGGGATCCAACAAGTGGTATTAGAGCTTGTGTGGAAACTCTGAATAAGGAGAGACTCACTTGGGTAAGAAGTGCAGGAAGCCATGGCTATTCCCCTTCCACCCAGCTATCACAGCAATGAATAATCCCTATCATAAGAAGGGAGAAAAAGATATTTGGAGCATGAGAATGCGAGAATATATTTTTCACACATACCATAACCTAAGGGCAGTTTATTATCAATGGAGATCTAGTGAAGACCTGCCAGCCCACTGGAGAACATCTGCTCCTCCGCGCTCCGAAGACTGCCACACAACTGCTGCTAAAAGAATCAAGAAAGGGTTGTAAGGGAAGCATCTTGCTTTTAGCAATACCTGATGTAATACTCCTCAAGTTTGACAATGTTGCCAGATGCTAAATCACTCCTGGGGGAAGGCAATAAATCAAGGTTTGGATGGTAATGAAGAATCCAAGAAGAGTTGCAGAAAAAATGTTACTAAAACACCAGGATGTGAAACTGTTTCGTTACTGTATCAAGATGAAATTTTGATCACAAGTCATTATGATAGGTTCCAAAAACTGCATAAGTCAATAAAAGGTTCATGATGCTCCAATATCAAAGGAAGAGATCAACCATAAGAGGGGGGGTTCCTAAAATTCATCCAGCCTTCCTTGAATCAAAATTCCTGAATCATGAGAAATAACCAAACTTGATGAGATTGAATATTGAAGAACGCTCTACGAACAACCTTGAGGGTCTACAAGAGGATGACAAATAGGTCTTTCAAGTTCTACTTCCAACTTCTTAGAAGCTTGCATTTGTCTTTCATTTGAGAACACTAGTGAGTACTAATAAAGTAGTACTGCCAGTGAAGATTTTAGGGTTCGTACTGCTGGAGGATTAGTCAAGTTTCATTCTCCCCTATGTGCATATGATGTAGCATGCCTCTTTCTTTGGCACAACCAACACCAATCCTAAACTTGAAAATTAAAGGATTTTGTCAGCAGATTAATGAAGATACTTAGAAGAATTGGTCTTAGATGGCAGGTGGCTATGTTTGACTGTCAGAAGTGAGGAAATTTCATCAGAGACAGGACGAATATGGATTATAAAAAATTGACCTGTTTTCACTTTGAATAAGTCAAAAATTAAGATACTACAACTGTCATAGAAAAAGAGCACTTTGTTCGTGATTACCCTGAACTGGAAGGAATCAAGGAAAAAGATCTATGATGTCCAATGGCAGGAGCACTAAACCCAACAAATGAAATCTTCATCACAAGCACTAATGGCTCAAGATGGTCTAGGAGGCTATGATTGGAGTAATGATTTTGAAGTAGAACTGGTCAACTATGCTTTAATGGCAATCTCTTCTTCAAGCTCATCAAGTTCTTCTGACAATGAGGTACAAAACTGTTCTAAACAATGTCTTGAATCTTTTAAAACTCTTCAAAAGAATTATGATAGTGAAAGAGAAAAACATAGCAGAGCAAGACTGAAATTCAGGGTAAGAGTAGCCTTAGAGTCACTAGAATCTAGGATACTTATACATGAAAAGAATGAACTAGCTTGGGATGAAAAATATGAGTTTCAAAACTATAAGCTTAAATGCAGAGAAATAAAAATTAACAACCTTAACCTGGAATTAGAGAAAGTTGTTAAGGAAAGAGATGAGTTAAAATTAAAGATAGAAAAATGGGAAGAATCGTCCAAGAATCTTGATGAATTACTCAACAGTCAAATGAGTGCTAGAGATAAAACTAGTTTAGGATATTGGCACACAATTGAATGAAATGAGTAACAATTCTGAAACTGATAGTGAGATTAGTTTGAGTGTTTTTGATGTCAGATCAAGTGATGAAGAGAACACACCAGCAAATGATAGGTTCTCTAAAGCAGATGGGTTTCATGTTGTTCCCCCTCCTATAACAAGGAACTTTATAACCCCAAGAGCTAACATATCATTTGCAGGTTTAGATGAATATGCCATTAGGAAGAAAATAATTAAGTCAAAAACAACTGATCTTAATACTAAAACAAGTGAGAATGTAGGTAAAATAAATGAAGCAAATACTCAAAAACCTAAGACAGTCTATGAATCAGTTAACAGAGATAAAGTTATCATTGAGGATTGGAACTCAGATGATGAGGATGATGTAGCCTAAATGCAAACATTAGTTCCTGTTAAGACTAATGAGACTCAAACAGTTAAAACTAGAGTTGATAAAATTGGTCAAACTTCTCAGAAACAAGGAATTGGTTTTAAGAAAATAAAAGGTTATTTAGTCTATAAAAGTACAGACACATTTTGATCAAAGATTAATAAATATTCTGACAAACAAGTCAAGAAAACCTAAGCTGAAAACTGTGGTCAATACGGTCTAAGGGTGAAACAAACCAGTATGGGATAATACAAAAGGGTTATCATCAAAATTTTTTCAAAAGGTACCCTTATTTAAAATTTTTTCCAAAATTTTTCAAAATACCCTATATGAGAAAAGAGCAGTGTGCACAAAGTTATACTCTGAGGCCATTTAGTACTGCCCTAGGCCAGTTTAAGTACTGCTAGGCCTGTTAAGTACTGTTTTAGACCCGCTTTGCCTCAAAAATAGCACAAACTGGTGGTGCTATTAGACCAATTTACCCAAGAATAGATAATATAAGACTAAGAGGCTCATATTCACATATCAAGAGGGCTTACTACACAAAACTAGCTTTTAAACCCAAAGACTTAAAACAAGATGTTAAAACTTTTAGGGTTCAAAATATGACTACTGTTGGGACAAGAGCAGTAGTTAATACTGGTAAGGGTAAGCTGGATACTAACCTTAAAAAGTCAAGATGGGTTTGGAGGCCTAAGGGAAATTACTTGGATCATGTGTCCTTGACTTTTTCCCTTTGTCAAGGGTGAAGAGTTTGGATTTGCCTAGCGGTATTTTATATATATACTATATCAGACGAATCAGTCCCTAAGAGATACTAATTCTCTTACCTTTTGTGCAGGGCAATCCAGATATCTTGTTACAGGATCATGCAGTGGTGGATAGTGGTTGCTCTAGCCATATAACTAGCAACAAAGCTTATCTTTTAGAGTATAAAGATTTAAATGGAGGCTTTATGGCTTTTGGAAGTGATCCCAAATGAGGTAAAATAACGGGTAAAGGTAAAATCAAAACTGCTAATTTAGACTATGATGATGTTTACTTTGTAGATGAACTTAAGTTTAATCTTTTCTCTATCTTACAAATGTGTGACAAGAAAAACAGTGTCCTTTTTACTGAGTCCGAATGCCTTATCTTGTCTCCTAGCTTTAAGCTTCTTGATGAAAGTTAAGTTGTTCTTAGAGCTCCTAGAAAGGATGATGTGTACAGCTTGGACTTAAAGAACATTATTCCCTTTGGAGGTATAACTTGTTTATATGCAAATGCAATAGCAGATGAGTCTAAATTATGGCACAGGAGATTAGGTCATGTGAATTTCAAGAATATAAATAAACTTGTTAAAGGTCACCTAGTTAGATGTTTACCTTCAAAAGTTTTTGTGAATGACCACACAAGGTCACCTAGTTACAATTTGTATAGAATGTTATGTGAGCAGACAGATTTTGCCAATGGTGATGTTTTTCATTCAGTTCTTTGGGTTTTAGAGAGTCATTAGAGAGAGATATGGATGGTACTGAAGAGTTTTTGTTGTCCAACTTGTTTTGATTTTTGGTTAACAAAAGTTAGTACCGACAGGCTTAAAGTTAGTACCGACAGGCAAAGTTAGTACCTTTATAAAGCAGTTAAAGACAATACCGGTAGGAGGTCTAAAGTGTAATTTTTGGCGGTTTCTTCTCCATTGGGGATGCTACTGCTATAAATACCTATCT
>BQNB010017423.1:0-46092 GCA_026074375.1 Tanacetum coccineum | reverse complement strand
ATTGAACGTCAAAATTGATCAAATTTTGATAAATTTGATAGGGAAAAAGAACATAAAAATTTACGTGTTAAATTTTGCAAAAAAAATATAATTAATAAAACTCTAGTTGTTAAATTTTGAATAAGTTATACAAAACTAGCATGATATCCGCGCAAAGCAGCGATTTTAAAGGCATTAAAAATGAAAAAAACTAAGAATTAATATAACTATACCAAAATGAATGAATGTTGAATTTAAGAGCACAAAATTTTAGAAAATATGATGAAAGTAAATAATAAAAATATATATAGATTAAAAAATATTATTATTTAAAAAATAAAGGCGGTTTTTATTTAAAAAGTGACACATATCACTCTAAGATGTGGTTTCCTAAAATGAAATAGATAGTGAAGATTGCATATCCTTCTATTTCGTAAGTTTAAAAGTCAAAATTTTAAAGTCTTTCTAAAAATAAAATGTCATAAATGCTTTATAATATAGTATATACATAGTATAATTAATCATGATTATTTTTGTAATCATTTAATAAAGATTTACTTCTTAACTAGCCCTTAGGGCTGTCATTAGCAAAACTAAAAATAATATTAGCTCAACTAAGAATAATTATACTTGGGGGTCACGGTCCGAAAACCGGACCGAAACCGACTTTGGCCAAAACCCCGAACCGAAATAGTCCGGTCAGGTCCGATTCGGTCTTCGGTCCGGTCCGATAAGACATAAATGCCGGTTTTTTGGTAAGACCGGACTGGACCGGACCGAGTAGGGATGAGCATGGGTATCGGAAAAACGGTACGGTACCAAAACGGGAAATCCCGATTTTAGTACCGGAATAAAAAGAAGCTTAACATTCAATGTAGAGATCTATTTTGACCCATTTACTTATGAATTGATAGATTTGGGTTGTATTCTCTCTTAGTGAGGCATTCATAATTTACCTTTTAATGTGCTAAAAACAATCTGTTGAACATAAATTTATCTTGGCACAATAAATTAAAGAGGAAATCTTGTATGCTTAAATAATAAGCAAAAATTTGGCCAGATGTCCACGGACAACTCATCTTATATGCGAGTCAATTTACGTTACAAGAACTTCACATCATGTGGAACTTACCGTAACAATATCATGTGAAGCTATAAAGTAAATAAGGGCCTTTTTGTTTATTGTATTGCACAAAGACAAGTAAAATACTATTTTGAACGCAAAAGTATTTTGTTTTTTAGAAACTGAAGCAAAAGTCTCATTTATAAAAAGATACGGAGTCGTATGTATTTGCCACTCAAATATACATATTTAATCATACATTAGCATCAGAATGTGAGTTACCTTCACCTTTTTCTCATTGTATGCAAATGAATTCTTTTTGCACATCGTATGCAGGAGAGACTTACAAATGTGTGTGCACATAACGTGGTAGATTTTTATATATAAACGGTGCTCATTTCGGTATAGTACCGGTTTCCCGAACACGGTACCGGAACCGGAACCGGTATACACCTCGGTTCCGGGATCGGGACTACATATTTTGGTCGGGAAAAATTACGGTACCTCGAAAACGATGCCGGTACGGTACCAAAATGGTACCGCGCTCATCCCTAGGACCGAGGACCAAAAATAAGAAAAATGACGGACCGAGGACCGAACCGAAATAGGTTCGGTCCGGTTCAGGCCGGTTTCTCGGTTTGTTCCGGTCCGCGGTCCGTTTTGCTCACCCCTAACTATACTATCCAAGATTCCCAGTATCAAGCCAACAAACAAACTTGAATCGGTTCAAAATAACAAAAAGACAATATAACTAAACATTGAGCTTAACTTAGAATAATTATATAACCAAATGACAGCACCATAATAAGCTGGTGTTCAAAACCTTAGATCAACAAAAGTAGTCATGTCAATAACTTAACAGATGAGTTCAAAACACTTAAAAGAGGCCTAAATAAGACCAACATACCCATGATGCACCAAAAGAAGTCAAACTAAAACCAGGGGTTGAGTTGCATTCTTGTCAACCTGTGCCCTTGAGTCAGATAGCTCGAATGAGTTTTTGCATACTTGTGGGTCCCTTAAGATAGCATCATCATCATCAATGGGTTGGACATCAGTATCGGTTGCCGCAGGAAGAAGATTCAAGTCAAAGGCAACCTTTAGAACATCTTTAGAAGTCAAAGGAGACGCTTTGACCACAGTGATATCATCGTTGACCAAAGCCACCGCTTTATGTTCTGAATCATCAGATGATCGAACCTCTGAATCACTTGCATCTGCAACCTCTAGAACTTGCAAAGAGGTTGCCGGTTTTTCAGATTCATGACATGTAGCAGGCTTTTGCTCATCGTCGTCATTCACCACAGTGATACATTCCACAGGTTTGTCATCTGTAATCAAGTAATTAGAATCAAACTTAAACCACAAGTATGCCAAAAATGCATTCAAGTTATCAGACTCAAGAATTCAGGTTGACAATAAAGCAACTCAAAGTATCAAACCCATTGAGGGTCGCCTCAATTATGCAATGTAAAATATTATTATCATATTATTGTAATAATACGAAACACATAAAAGACATTACTAAAGTTAAAGCAAGAACAAGCAGATTAGAATATAACACAAGCATTTATAACTCACCAGCCACTTGATTGTTATCAGCAACTTGATTCTTGTATAGAGGTTTCTGAAGCAAATCTGTACCAGGAAACACAATAACACTCATGCCTTTCATAGCTTCTCTCTTTGATTTTTGAAGAGGCTTGAACCCAAACACTTTGGTCCATGTATCAAAAAGTTCAGGGATCGCAGGAATCACCAGCTCTTCTACGCCAAGAGAGCCAAGAGCCTGCATAAAAAAAATCAAATCATTATTTGTGACACTTGATATTAAGCACATTAACGCTAGAATATTTGATTATTTAATATGAAATTATCTTTTCATTATAAGTGCTACTGGAATACCAACATACACAATATAAACGAATCATATCTGAGATTCTAAAGATTCAAATATTCAGATACACTACACTTTTCTAGCACCAATCCAATATATCTTTCACTTTCCTAAATTTTAAACCAAACCTTCAATATGAGCCACCCTGATCATAATGAGCTCGTTGAGTATGAAAAATATGATATCACATATTGTCACATGGATCTATGGTAAATATATACATATAGAAAAAATAAATACAGATTAACTGAGTACAACACATGGAGACATATTATGACATTTTTAGATTTGGATGTTGGAACTGCTAATTTGATTATTGCAAAGATTTGCGATAATCAGTTTCTTACAACAAGAACACACAAAATACAGGTTTTCATACCTACAATAATCAAACAAATTACCCAAAGATAAGAAATATCAGCTATACACTCTTTTTATTAACAGATTTTTTTTGTAAGGTGTATCGAATCAGTTGACATTCTAATTCCTTATACAGTCAAAACTTGACAAACATCTAATAATTAACCAGTAAAAACACATTCAAACACTATTTTGATGGTCAGTTTTATTATCCAGTTTTAAGTATCTCATATCACATAACTTTCAAACACAACCCTATATTAGAGTGGTAGAAAGATGATACTAAAGCAATAGACCAATTCATTCTAAAGTCAAAAAGTGTATATTGAAATATGTTCCACCAAGAGATACAGAAAACATACGTTCTTCAATCGCATCTAAAAGCCGACGACAAATCCCTTGTAGCCTATAATTGTTCGAGTTCCAAATCAAAAGGGCATTTCTGCTAGCTGATGCCTAAGGATCCTTGTTTATATATAAAAAAAAAAAAGTTATTATGCTAACTGCTTTGAAAAGAACAGACAGAAAAAGATCAAATGAAAATCAGGTAAGAATACCTTATAGATGCCGCTGCAATCAATTCACCACTCCTCTCCAAAATTGCTGTACAAAAGCCAGAAAAATTTAACCTCGTGAAGTTTGACCTGGCAAGAAATTTCAAGATATCAGACTAATAATAAGTAAAAAAGTTAGTTTAAAATTTATTTATCTATATCACTTTCAAATTGTTGATTTGGTTTAATTATCTAACAGTGCACTTAAATACATTGTTGATTTGTTGCGCATTCATCTGTCATAATTAGTACGTAAAAAAGAAAGCAAATGGATGGTATTCTTATTAAGGTTATATTTCTATTGCAGATAAAACTAACAAATAGCAAGCACGCTACAATCTAATATCTATGTTTTAGATTTGTTTAAGACAATACTACTCTGGAAAGCTGAGTGATGCTTCAGAGATTTTAAACAGAAAAATATACCTTGATTCAAGTCCGGATGCCACTTTGCAAGTTTTAAACAATTTTTATCAGAAGCCACACAACTTAAAAGATACAATTAAAATACGCTCCATGAGTACTTACCCACAGTTGTAAACAACATTGTGAATCACATTGACTCCACTTCTCTCATCCATAACTGGCACAAAACATTCATCCATAACAGAGAACGCAACAGCCAATTTGGAATTGCATAAAACCTTTAAAGGATCATTGAGTGTAGAATCTTGGCTCAGCTCAGAACGCTTAAGTAGAGTCATTGAATATCCATCTTTAAGTTCAAACTTGACATCGATATATGTCTGCAGTTGCTCATAGAGCTATAAAAACACAAAGTCTTAGATATACATCTTGCAAGGGAAGACAATATTTTAAAAAGTAAACGATGGCCCGTTACAATTTAAACCCGTTTTGACCCATCACCCAATCCACATATTTTTTCAAACACTATTTTAAATATAACAAATATCAGAGTTTGCGTGTGTATATATAAAACATATCAGCCCGAGCGTATACCTCCCGGCATTTCTTTCCACAGAAAGATAAACAACTGGATTCAAGATTGACTGCATCTTCATCTTTGCTCGCACATAGAGCATGTAAGCACGAGTCGTGAACTGTAAAAAACAAAATTTGTTAGCACAAGTACAAGAAATGTGAAAGATCCTGCAAGACAAGAATAAATATATTGCATACATTTTTGCTCGCACATAGAGCATGTAAGCATTTCAGAGTTGGGTGCATCTTCAGAATCATCCACTTGAGAAGCATCACTGTCAGCTAGTCCACAAAATTTGCAAGAGCAGTATATGCAATGCCAGTCGCCAGAAGGAAAGTTCTGCAAGGCAGACAAACCACATTAGGGATTCACTCAGAAAAACATCAGAATTAACAGGAAAAAGCTTTTCTGTGTCTCCAATACACAGCCAGATCAAAGTATGAAGGGTTTACATTTTAACAAGAACCAAAAATGTGACAGGCGCTCAAACTATAGAAATCTTCTTGTTACAAATAAAACGAAGCTAATAATATATCATTATGAGTAATGACAGAAATAACGTAAATAAGTGAAGTGATGTTGGTTACTTGGATATCAAGGCAGCTCTGATTAAATGTCGAAGGGCAACCATCACAGCAAATCAAGTCACCACCATCTCCACAAATGTTACACGTGTCATCGTTAGGATCTCCCTCCATAGCATTAACACTATTAAACTTAATACTAGTGGACTCTTCTTCTTTCTTCCATGATTTCAGCAGACACGTCAACAGAGACGGTCCAGACTGGTAACATATATTTTTTAATGCCTCGTCAAGTTTCCAACCACCATGCGACACAAATTTCGATACATCCATAACCTCGTTACAGCAATTACAATGAATCCCATCATGAGAAACTGTACCCTCCGACAACCCTTTTCTCCTTTTACATTCCCTGTACTGCAATTTGCCACCTGGAGTAATAACACCCAAATCTAGCATCCATGAAATAAGATTACGTTTTCCGCTGAATAAGGCATCATCATCTTCTTGATCTGGACCCTTATTGGAGCTACGAGCTAACAATCGTGGCTTCCTGTTCTGTTTTCCTTTTGGAGTTACTTTTGGACCTTTTTTCGATGATGACTTGTTAGCTCGTCTTTCTTTTTTCTTGTTACCATCTCTGATCTTCTTTCCAGGTTTCTTCTTAGGTGGGGCCTCTCCAATGAAGACTACTTGAGCCATATTTTTGCCATATTTCTTCTTGTGATCCTGCATATTATTATTAAAATTAGTTTATTTAGTTTTCTCTATTGCATTTTCTTAGTCAACTATTTAGTAGTTTTCTTTATTATGTTTTCTTAGTCAAGAAGTCTAGAATATCTTTTATTATAAATAGGGCATAAGGATTGTAATCTTTTATATAATAAAAGAATTACATTATTTCGGAGTTTTCTATCAGATTAAATCTTATATGAAAATAAATTGGACCAATCAGAATGCTTGATTTTGCCACATAGGCAAAATCGTGCAATGTGATTGGTCAATAAAAAGTCAAAATTGAATCAATTTGGTCAAAGTTGAAAAAAATATGATGGAGAAAAAAACACATAAAAATATACATGTCCAATTTGTGAAAACAAAAACTTAAAAAATGAGAGATAATTAATAAAATTTAGTGGTTTAATCTTAAATAAATTATATGGAGTTAAAAGTGTAAATTTATAAATTTATAAATTTTATTATGACTTTAAATAATAAACAAATAACCCCTTAAACTATATACCTCTAAACTTTATATTTTAAAATACAACAAATGTAAACAATTTCTTACTTCCAAATAAAGATTTAACATTATCTAATCAAATCTCAAATCTATCTAAAAGGGTAGTTTTGCTGGGATTAGTTGGCTCACAATGTCGAGTCAGAAAACAGGTACGTAATATATACAAGATTTAATGAATCTATTATCTTCATATATTTCGATAATACTCTATAACATAACTTATAAAACCGAAAAAAATAAAAATATATATGTAGTTTAAAAAAACATAATGTATAAGCCCCGTACGTCACGGGCATTAAAACTAGTTTTATCCTATGATTTTTTTATATTAATTTCACGTGACGCACAGGAATTGAATTGAAGTCACTCACTACTAAAATAAAACGGGAAAAAACGTATATCCCCACCGTCACACCGTAATAGCAGCGTCAAAAGTCAACGGTCAAAACAAGATACAGTCATCATGTCAAGTTTCATCAACCTCTCATCTACTACTGCCCTCATCGGAAAGCCACGTCATCATCATCACCATCACGTCAAGGTAACCACTATCATTTCCGCATTAACCCAATAAGGGGGTGTTTGGATTTTTCTGCTAAACTAGTTATAAAACTTTCATTTAATTTCACTTGAGCTGTTTCTTTAAGCTTAGTTGTGACTCGTTTATATTTATAAGCCCTGGCTTATTTTCCAGCTTAATTTATTAAGCTGATAAGGAAATAAGCTCATAAGTCAAAAGGAGAGCTTAATTTATTATAAGCTCATAGGTCAAAAGGAAATAAGAGCTTTTGAAATAAGCTGATAAGCCAAAAGATAACCTTAAACAAACAAGGGTTAACCTTAAAAATAAGCAAAAACACCTGTTTTTGTTTTTTTTTGGAAACCATGGTTTCCTCTTGGCCGAGTGGCCTCTAATTCTCGGGGCTTGAACCCACCGCCACACCCTCCCTTTTCACGAGGTTGGCGTGGCGTTTGTTTGCACCTGGTAGGAAACCTCACACATTTTGTGATGATAGTCCCAACTATTTACGTGAGTTTCCGAGTTAACATTGCGAGCCGACTAATCCCAAGGCGATTACCCTTAGTTGGCGCAGGTGAACCTCATTGGCCACAAGGGGAATAATTTTCTCCCCGTTGGATTCGAACCCGTGACCTCTTTTATCACTCCTGAGTGGTTTTGTGTTACACTTATAATAACAGCAAAAAACTGCTTTCGCTTAAATATAAGCAGAAAAACTCTTTTATTTCAGTAATATCATTTCTATTTAATTTAATTCTAATTTATATATGTGATATAGGGTTTAAAGAGTGATAGGTGTTGTTGGGGTGATGGGAGAACGATGGTGTTTAAAGTCAAGTGTTTGAATGAACCTAATAGTAGTAGAGATGTTGTTGAATCTGGTTCTTCGGGTTCGGGTTTGAGTTCGAGTGGCGGTTCGTTATACAGTTTGTGTGCTGGTATTGGAGGGTTGGGGTTTCTTGAAACGAGTTATCTGACGTATTCCAAGTTGACGGGTTCGGAGGCGTTTTGTCCAGTTGGTGGTGGTTCTTGTGGTGATGTGCTTAATAGCAGTTATGCTGTTGCTTATGGTAAGTTTTTGTATGTTTACGGATATTTTCTTTCTAGTTTATAATTTTGACACCCTTTGAAGTGCACAAATTAATGAACTTTATAACATATAGTTTTAATTGGTAACACGTTGACCTTAGATCTGTAATAAGTCTAGTTGACTAGTTATAGGTTTGAGCTCAGTAAAAATGTCGGGGGGATCCATGAGTCAACATAATACAACAGATGTATTGTTTGGTAACGTTTTATACAAAGGAAAGCTTTTGGCTAGTTTTTCTTTTCTTTTCTTTTGGGAAGTAAGGTGATTTAATTTATAATTAAAAACATATATTGTACTTGTTGGGTCTGGAACCCAAACCTAATCTGCAATGACGACTATGCTATCCCGAATTCCTGATTACACTTATATAAAACCACATACGCAAACATAGGAAATTGAAATAACTTGGCAAACATGTTTTGGCACCATGGTTTATAATTCCGGAAAGTTAACTTAGTAAGAAAGCATGTCATCCCGCTGAAGCATATCTGCAAGTGTAATGCCTCAAAAATTTAGTTACTCTTTAAGAAATTGTGTATTCTATAATACATTAGAATACGAGGAATCAAAAAAAGATACAGGTGTGACAAAATCACAAGAAAGTATTTTATGTTCGACTCCAAAAGGTAGCTTCCTTTTAGTATCTTGTGCTTATTTAATAAACTTTGAATGCTGTTAAGAAATTTCACTGTATATCATTCTGCCATTGATGGCCATATAATACTCTGTAAGCTCTATATTTTGAAAGGACACAAAGTATTTGCCCATCACGTCCAATTATATATTTTTAGAGTCAGTTAACCTAATTCAATGTATGCTGGTGGGCTCGTTTCTATCATGTCCATCACAAATGTTAAGAAACTAAGTACAAGTTACAAAGATAGTTATCAGCTCCAATTTGAGTGATCTATGTAAGGAGCGCCTTGAAACTTTATTCTAAATTGGCAGGTATACCTCTTTCCTTGATTGGAATGGTTGCATATGGCGCTGCAGCATTTCTGGCACTAAAGTTGGCTGCCAAGGATTTGCCTTTTGGGATTGATGAGAATACTGGTGGATTAATATTACTTGGGACGACTACCTCAATGGCAACTGCAAGTGCATACTTTTTGTACATTTTGAACACGCAATTTCCCGGAGCTTCATGTTCTTACTGTTTAGTCTCAGTTCTGTTGTCATTCTCCTTGTTCTTCACAACTTCCAAGGTACATTTCTTACACCGATTGAGATCACACTTTTACAAAACGCTCTTTCCACTTCGGCCGAGTGTGTGGCTAGTATAATATATAGATGCACGCAAAGAGTAAATATTATTTTATTCGTTTAATGTTCTTTTAAAGTTGTATGAAAAACTTGAGTGTCAGGGTTACTAGCAACATGGCATCTTGTTCTCATCGTTTTAACTGTGGAGACATTATCATTTGATTATTTATGCAGATTTTGGGGTGGCAAAAGATCCGAGACGAAGTAGGGTTGCAGTTATGCATAGCTGGTCTTGTTTTTGCTGCTTTGAGCAACTCACATAGTGCAATCCTTCCTCCACCTGCACGGTAACTTTATTACACACAGATTTATAACTATTAGGAGAAATGACGAAAATCCTATATTTTTATAGTTAGTAAACCCATGTTGGCTGCCAATTATAACAATTATCCACAATTTAGGTAAATTTATGATTCTTGTTACAAAAGTAATGGTTGCATAGTTGTTAAGTGTAGCCCTTTCATGTTTAGCAAAATTATGTTCATATAATCATACGTATGGTTATTCGTGTAGTAGAATCTCTATGTGACCTTCTCTTTTCTGTCTACAGCTTTGGGGAGAAATTTATGCCATATGCTCCAACTGAGATTAAGGCATCATCGAGTCCTCTAGCTCTTAAACTTGCAGAACATTTGCGTTCGGTTGGAGCTAAAATGTATGGAGCTTTCTGGTGCTCACACTGTCAAGAGCAGAAACAGGTACTCCTCAGCCAATATCACATTGTCAAGAGCTTTCTGATGTTCCAATTGTTAACACACATATGCAGATGTTAGACTCTATTGAACTGAGAATCACCAAGTTCTGTGTTTTTCATTGCAGATGTTGACATGAATTAAAAAAAAAACAAACCAAATTGAGCTTATTTTATTTGTAAATTACGGTCCTCCCTGTGTACCTGTAGTCATGTCCTAGTTTCTTTGATACGTTGTATTACTCTTGTTGATAATTGAACAGAGAATTTTGCTTTGTGGTACTTGTGCAGATGTTTGGACGTGAAGCAGCAAAGCTGTTGAACTATGCAGAATGCTATCCAGATGGATTTAAGCTTGGAACTGAGCTTAGTCAGGAATGTAAGGATGTCAAAATCGAAGGTTTTCCAATGTGGGTGATCAATGGTCAGGTGAGATGCTAACATAGAATTTACTCCCTCAGTCCCATTTCCATTAGTGGATTTTACTCTACTCATGCTTAATTGAAAATATTATGCTATAAATCAAATGTCTAAATACCCTTCAGACCTTCAGTAGTACAAAATTAGGTGGAATCTTCTGTTTCTAATAATTAGTAGCGATAATAATGGACGAATAAGTAACTTTTATATGAAAATTTCCCGAAAGAACTTGTTTGGTAAACATTAAAATTACTTTTTGTAATCTGTATTTTCAACCCTGTTCCTTGGTAATTATTATTAGCACAGCCTTTTGAATTTAGACAACTTTAGACATTTACACTTCCTCCATGCTGACATAAATTCAGTGTTTGACCGAGCATATATAGTAGTCAAATGTTTGAGGCATCCCCATCAATAATGATGACCAACTAGAACCTTATAGACTGAGATAAAAGTTTAGTATCATGTAAAGTTATAATTTGAGGTGGAAATTCTTCAATGGTGCTTTTGGTATCATAAAGGAAGTGTTGCATTAATTTTTGTTTGGAGGGATTACAGATAGCAAATTTCTATCCCTATGTATAGACGGGTTAATTTGGTTAGTACTTTGTTGGTAAGCGACTAAGCGGTTAAATGCCTAATTTATAACCAAAAATTTGAAGATGGGTCAACGGGATAAACTGCTCAAAAGCCCAACATGTATTTAAATGCTTATTATGCACAGTAGTAGATTGTTTCTACGTGATCATATCTGAACCTCATATAGAATGACCTGTTTTGACCCAGCTCCATTTGACCTGCTAACCAACCGGCTCATATGGTACCTCTAAGATGACATTTCAGAAAGATTCCATAAATTCTATCTCTGAAGCATACTTGTATCTGACTTTCTACCTCCAGGTACTAAAAGGAATCCAAGAATTCCCAGAGCTTGCTAAAGCATCTGGATTTGATGCTGGTGAATTCAGCGCAGAGTTGGCAGAGATTGCCAAAAAATCCACTGAGGCCAACCTTGAACCATGATGATTCCAAATTCCACACATGTATGTTGCCTCCTCCTTGTGAAAACTCTTTCACACACTCACATATGTCCAAAGGGTTTTGTTGAGTCGATACATTGCTGTTGTACATTCACAAAACCCCGTGTTGGATTATGTACGGAAATTAGAAAAAGAAATTGAGAAATTTCTAATATGTTATTGTATAACATGTCCTTGTTGTGGACATTGTAATAAGTAATTAGGTTACTATTAGTATACAAAACTTTGTTAGGTAATGTATTATTAAAGGCAGGTTCAGTAAGCTAGTAATATTACTTGACAGTTTAGATAAGGTTGAAATGTTGTATGATTTCAATATTACTCGACTGTATTGTCCCCGGTTTATTATATTTTGTAACAACATCGTTATAATACAGTTTATACCATGGATTGTCTTCCATCTATTGCATCTGTAGCGACGAGCCTTGGTTTTTATTATATGCTTGTACACCTTTGGTATAGATTTTTCGTTATCCGCGACAACATAAGAAAGAATGTGGGGGGCCAACTTAAGAAAAGATGATAAAATTTAATTAGAGTGAATTATAAAGTTTGTGAAACTTATATAAGTGAAAAATATAAGTCTAGTTGAAATTATAGTTTATAAAAATTCTATGTGAAAGCAAGGTGACAAAGATGCTCTTCCATTGGCACCAACGATCAATATCAAGCGACGCGCTTCTTGCTTCCTCAACTACAACGCACCTGCATAAGAAAGGGCGCCAAAAAACCAGCACCTGCTAAGGCTTAGCCCTCTTCTAACACGCATCTGTCTGCTCACGTGTCATCATAGTTACTTCACATACATGTTCACCTTACCATTTATTTTTTCTAGGGTTTTCAATTGGGATGTCTTGAATCTTTGACGATATTCGGGTAATTGTCTTAATTTAGGCTATTGATACACTTTGGTCCTTGCTTATACAATGGTGTTTTTTTTTAACTATGGTTTCCGATCTTTGGCTGACTAATCTACGGGGTTTGAACCCACCGCCACATAGACTCAAACCAAGTAAATCTCTCCCTTTTAGGAGGTTGGCGTGGCCACTTCATTTGAATGAATAGATGACCATATTCCTCCATTTTGTTGGCTTTAAAGTTGCTTATCAGGTACGCTTCAACCTGTACATGTAGTAAGAAGCTTTATCAGGTAGAATTAAATTACCCTTTTGTTATACAAATTAACTTCATAGACAACATTGATGTATACAAATGGCACTTGCTTTGTAAATTCACTTGTTCTCACTTCCTAACTGAATATAGGATATGTTGCAGGACTACTTTTTAACTGTACTTTCATGCTCGCTATTTTTAGTGATCTATTTATATTATACTTTACATTCTAATGGGGAAGTCTATGATATTTACTGATTTCGTAGACCAACCAAGTAATTGCACTACGGTTCTTTCAGTTTTTATGTCAACCAAAGATGATAGATACTGCGTAAAGATTCGTTAATAGAATGAGTATCTATTTCAAGCCTGCTATTTTACTACATACAAATATACACTCAAAGGGATTTGCAAGTTGGATAGGATGGAGATACCTTTTGTACTTCTGAAATCATATGTATAAGGACGTTTCTTATTGATCTGAGATGTTATTGTTGATTATTTGTATAACACTGAAACTGATCTACACATATTTAAACATGTTACTCCGTAATTGTTCATCAAACATTTTTAGTGATTCTAAATTCTATAATGGCGTTGGAATGTCATGTCGTCAACATCCTCGATTTAACATCCAACCAATATATACTTATAGCTTAACATGTCTTGTTTTTAATTAGTATAATGGAACATCATGAGGCGCATAAAGCATCTAGGTGTGCAGCAGCAGCAGCAGCAGCAGATGACTTTATTAGCAGCATTCAAGATAATGTAATGTCTATTATTATGGATCTTTTGCCAATACAATATACAGGCGGGAAATCTTCTTATGGATTTTGCTGACAAGGTACCCTTTATTATAGCCGTGAATTGACACTCAAAGCGGGGAATTTGCTGTCAATATATTTATACTAAATAATTTTCATGGAGGATTTGTAATCGACAGACCAACGACAGTGATAATGATTAGGGTACAAAATGAATCAGTGATGAAACTTTTGCATTCAGCTTCATTATGTCCAAATTAAATACATATGGGTTTATCGTACAATAGATATGAATGATCAATGATTATTATTATTAAGGTTAATGACATGTAATAGCAACGTACTTTTTCATTTGTGCCATTATCAGATACGAATCGAAAAAAGTACCACAATACCCATCTAACTTTGTTTGTTTTGTGTGGATACCAGCAACTTGACCTTTTTTACCTACAAAATCCATGTCACGTGACACATGTACATGCCACGTCACTTTTTTGTACCGTCAGGTTTCATGTCATTTTTCATGTCACGTGACACATGTACCAAGTCATGTTTGGGTTAGAGTGATAACTTTTCATGGCAATAAAACATAACTAAGAGGCCACCAATTTTCTTATCTTCTTCTACCTATCTGTTTCTTCTTCCTCTACCATTGACAGACACACATACTACATAGTACACACACACTCAATCAACACACACAAACACACACCACATATACCCATTGTAATATCAATCTTTCATAAACTTTTTAACATAGTTCTTCTTTACTAATCTTCATAAACTTTATAACAAAGCAAAGACATTAACAAATGTAAGTTATAAGATGAAATTTTCCAACCTGTTCATAGATTCCTGTGAATAACTTTTTTCTCAGTTTCTTTCAACTTCTTGCGTCTTTCTTCACAAATCCAAAAAGCGGAACCAAAAAATTAAGTCTGATACATGAGGATGATAACAAATGAATAAGGAACAAGAAATGGATTGAGAGACTATATTGACGCAGTTAGGAGTTGCAAGCTAAGTATGGTATGCGGGTCCACAGGGGCGGTATCAGAATTTTTTTAAGAGGGATGAGAGTAAATGTCAAGTCGGGCCATGTCACTAACTTGGCATTTGTGGATGCAGTGACAATTATTTTAATGAAAGTGAATATGTTTAGGTTGAACTTAAACTAGTTGTGATTATATGGACAATATTTATGACATACTTACTTTTCCTGATCGATATTAATATGAGTACTATTTATTTTCTTATGAGGGCAGAATAAAAATTGATATCCGAAGAAAATCGACATTGATAAAAGTTTTAACATCTACTAGGAACTTTGTGAACCACCCTTAAGTGCAAATTCTTTCTTTTGGTTTACTATGCAGGGAGCTTTTTTGTGAGTCATGTTTTAAGTCGTTTTTAGATTAACCAAAGGTGTGTGAAACTGAAGTAAAGTTGCATGGGGTGCTTAATTTAAGGCCAAGTAATAGCACCCTTTAATTGCTGAATACATAATCTAAATAAATATAAATTATAGGGGTGAGAATTGTACAAGTCAAAAGTTTCTTTACTTTTACAACAAAAGCCCTCCAAATCTGCCTAAATTAACTCTTCATTCTCCACATGTGGGCAGCTAGTCAATATCATATGTTTCAATAATGCGTCTAATTTCAGGCACTTCACCACTCACAATGGTTGACTTCTTATTTACTTATTCAGAATTGTTATATGAAATACATTCTAAGTGGGTTGATCAAACTATGGGTTAACCTACAGCATGAATAAATAAAATATTGACCAGTTCTTTTGTTAAACAACAAAATAATAACCAGTTCCTTTGTTAAACAAATAATCTTTTCCTCCGAAAACATATACTTAAAAACCGTTCTAGAGTACGCACATGTTAATCATGTAAAGAGATATGAGCAAGCTATAATATGTAGAATAATGTTTTGGCTAGAAATGATATTTATGGTATAAAAATAAGTTTGAGAATTAGTTAATTTATTTACAGGTCAAGAGGAAAATGTGAGTCACAAGATTCCACCATCCAATTTCCCCAAAGTTGCGTGAGAAAAGCACTTGAAAAAGTAAAAAAAAAAAGCACTTGTTTAAGTGCATGCAGACCTTCCAACCCATGGCTATATCCCACAAAAAACATGTTCACAACTACAAAAGCCAGATTGAATATCCTTAATAAAAAGAGTATACAACCATCATCACCAGTAGCTCAAACCACCACCACCACCATGGCCCTCACTACAACCAAAACCAAAAGACCTGTGTGCTCTTTCCAATCTAGCTTAGCCACAACCCTCTTTTGTGTCATTCTCTTCACCATCCCGGCCCTCCTCCTCCTACACACGCCTCCGGCCTCTATATGCAACACGTTCTCTACTAGTACTACAACTTTGTTTTCGGGTGACCTTAGGTCAGCTGAGTTCTCATGGAACCATTTAAGTTTCTCGTCTCACATCCCTCCACCTGTCCCCCTCAAGATAGCCGTTTTCACTAGAAAATGGCCTGTGGGGACAACACCTGGAGGGATGGAGCGTCATGCCTACACATTGTACATGGCTTTAGCTACTCGTGGCCACGAGATCCATATTTTTACTTCCCCTCCACATGAAGATGTTAGTTTGATCAACACGAAAAATACAAATGAGCCCATTGTGCATTTCCATGAAGATGCTGAACCAGGTCAATGGCGGTACAACAAGGCGTGGGAACAATATGAGGTGGAGAACCAAAACCACCGCCCCTTTGACGTGATTCACACCGAGAGTGTGGCATTACCTCATTATAAAGCTAGGAATATCCCTAATCTTGCAGTTTCGTGGCATGGGATTGCATTAGAAAGTGTTTCATCAAGTATCTATCAAGATTTGTTAAGAAGACCCGACGAGCCAATGTCTGAATCATTTAACAAAAGTTTTCAAGTTATGATCCCAAAAGTCTTGAACGAGATTCGATTCTTTAGAAACTACCAACACCATATTGCTATTAGTGACAGTTGTGGTGAAATGCTTAGAGATGTTTACCAGATCCCTAGCAAACGAGTACATGTGATTGTCAATGGTGTAAATGAGAATGATTTTCGTGAAGATCCAGAATTGGGGAAAAAATTTAGATCCAAAATTGGTGTACCTCAAAATGCAAGTTTACTCCTAGGGGTGGCTGGGAGACTAGTGAAAGACAAAGGACATCCTTTGCTTTATGAAGCCTTCGCAAAACTAATTAGAAACAACAAAAATGTCTACTTAGTGGTGGCTGGGGCTGGACCATGGAAAACAAGGTACATGGAACTTGGGTCCCAAGTCATAGTCCTGGGGTCCATGAGCCCCTCGGAGCTTCGTGGATTCTATAATGGAATTGACATCTTTGTGAACCCGACTCTTAGACCACAAGGGCTTGATTTAACGCTTATGGAAGCCATGATGGCTGGGAAACCTGTGATGGCATCACGGTTTCCGAGCATTAAAGGGACTATTCTAGTTGATAAAGAGTATGGTTTTATGTTTTCACCGAATGTAGAGTCATTGGTTGAGGTGTTGATGGATGTGGTGGCTGAAGGTCCAAAGAGGCTTGCTCAAAGAGGGAAGGCATGCGAGAGATATGCAACTTCAATGTTTACTGCTAAGAAGATGGCATTAGCCTACGAGAGGCTATTTCTTTGTATAAAGGACCAAACGTTTTGCATTTACCCTTAGGTTATATACATTATTATTCAATTTTCTATGATTCATTAGATTATACTGAAACGGTTATTACCAGATTGATACATTAATGTGTTTGTAGAGATTTGAACTTACAGGTTTATAGTTGGAAAGATCATATATATGTTTCAATTGTTTTCATCAATTCATCTTTTTCATCAGCTTTCAATCATGTTTTTAGTGATTGTATTACGTAAAACCTTGAAATAAGTTCTTTTTAAAGTAACTACTGTATATCAGATTTTTTTCTCATATGCCTACAGTATCGACAATGTGTTGGTGATTTTGCGTCACCAATATGATTTAAGTGTAATGGATTGACTTGGTTGACCAATGTGTAATCATGATAAATGTTCAACAAGTCGGGGTTGTGCGGAGTGCACACTTGTATGGCGTTATTATGATTATCATTCGGGGCGAAGCCCCGAGTGACGGGGGCAGCGCCCCTGGTAGCAGGGTCCAAGGGGCAGCGCCCCTGGCTGGGGTCGAGCTTGGAAAATTTTTATTTTGTATAAAGTGCTATGTTAAAAAATGCACTTTGAAATAAAATTCCCGGATATGGACTTGTTTTTTGGCCCTTTTTATTTAACTAATTTGGTAGTTAAATTAACTGCTATGCAGTTATAACTGCAAAATCAGTTTTGGTCATATATATTTTTTTTACAATCTGTAGTTCTGTTTTCATAACATCAAAAACACATTTTCGTTTCATAATCTGAGTTTTATCCGATTTAAGATTTCGATAGAACCATCGAAATACTTCAATCTGAAAGTGTTTACACGACTCTCAGATTTCTGTGATCATTTTTATACAACACAATGTACGTGCACTTTAAACTGTTTCACGTGCACTCAAGCATTTGTTAATTCTTAAACCAATATCGGGTCCGCGGCTATTTGGTTTCGTTAGTCAAGTATGGAAATTTAGAAAACGTGCTTAAACAATTTTGTGTTAAGGTTTGGGTCACAGACATCATATATAATGCGATAATCTAACCTACTTAGGTAAATTCCCCATCTACAAACCCACAAGTGCATTATCACTAAGGGAAATTACTCGTTAGAAAACATAGGATGGGCTAAAAACCAACCACGGCCCTTCACTCCTGAAACATAACGCTTCGCAACCTTAAACCAAACACTACGTTCCACCTATATAATTTGACCAAGTGGTCATGATAATGAGAAAGTAGAAATGGTTGATTGAGAATACCCGTATAATTAAACACCACTTGATGAAATGATCCGAGTTAAACTGCGTCTCCAGATCCTTAACAAGACATCCTTAATACTTGGCCCATGACTCTAGATCTGGGGATATGTAAGGTGAATATATAACTAAGCAAGTATGAGACTCTAGATATGTAATAAGAAAAAGTTAACAAATTAAAGTGCCAGAAAATTGAATTTTTTTATTTCCCTAGTTCCTCTTAGGTGCTTAACTTTTGCAACGACAGAAAATTTATTAGTTAAACATAGCTATATATAACCTGGACGTTTGTACTTTAGGTGTTTCCACAAGTCCTCATGGAAATAGCCCAACGGTAGTGGGGGCTGAGATATGCAGCATAACACGAGTGTTACAAGTTTAAATCTCGCCCACATTATCACTTTAATCACAGTGTTATGCGATTTATCTCTCTGATACAGACCGTGTGACTTATCGGTCTTCAGACTTTTCTTATAAAAGCCTTAGTACTACAATTTTGACTTGCTAATTTATTGGACATTTGCCATAAAATTGTATTAACATGATCTTGACATTTATGTTGCAAGTTTGACTGTGTGAAAGCAACAACATAGTACCCATAGTATACTATAAGTAGTTAGAGGTATGAGTTAACATTAATTATACCAATACTCTCCTTTTTACAAATCTTTATTGGTGTGTGCACCGTATAACGGCGTACATATGAATTAAAAGAAAGCAATGATACATTAAAGATCAGTTATTTACTAGATCAAAAAAATAAAAAATGGTAGCTTTAAAGTATATAGTATATGGGTGGCACTACTCACTAGATATACCTGATAGCCTTTATATACAGCTACTCAAACTAGAACTTCGTATTATTAATCATTCTATAAATGATAGAAATTCTCTGGCATTTTGTATCTCACTTAAATTTCTTTTCCATGGCTTTCCTAGAATACTCGACCATTCTGTTTCCGCTTCTTATTTTTGTTTCGGCTGTAATCGTTTTTTGGATCGAATCTAAGTTTTGCAATCAAAATATACCAATAATTGTTTTTCTATTAAGAATCAAAATCTGTCATCATCTTCTTTCTTTATAATTTTTCTGTTCTATTTATATGAAATGAAAGGGTACAATCTAAAAGTTGTGTCGGTTGGTGAACCGATGTGTCCCTTGAGAATAACTGTCAAATGACAGTTATTTAACTGCCATGTAACCGCCTTTTGTCTGCGGGTTATCTAGCGGGTTTGGGATTACCCGGTTTGATGGGTTTCGGTCCAATATCGTTCTTTATAGATATCAAAACAAGAATTCTACCATCCCCACAAATTGGCCAATTATTGGTATGTTACCAACAGCCTCCGCTTATATCAATCAACCCCATGATTATATGACAGATGTTCTTGCGCAAAGTGGTGGTACTTTCTTATTCAAAGGCCCTTGGTTATCTGGCATGGATATGTTTTTAACCATAAATACTTCAGACATCCACCACATTATGACCAAGAACTTCGCTAATTATACACGAGGTCACAAATTCCGTAACATTTTGGATATACTTGGAGATGGATTCTCCAATACTGATGGGGAGTTGTGGGAGTTTCAACGTAAGACAATCATGTCATTGTTGAAACTCCCTAGTTTTCATAGTCTCTATAAAATGACTATCTGGCACAAGGTGGAAAATGGGTTATTTCCGGTGCTTGAATATGTTGTCAAACAAGGGGAAACTGTGGATTTGCAAGAAATATTTCAAAGGTTTACGTTCGACATTATATGCACATTGCTGTTTGATCATGACCCCCAAAGCATGTCTACTGAGTTTCCTCAAATTCCATGTGAGAAGGCGTTATCGGACATGGAAGAAGTGGTATTTCGTAGGCTAGGGACACCCCCAAGCTTTTGGAAATTGCAAAAACTACTTAGAATTGGGAGCGAGAAGAAGATGAGTGATGCATGGAAAACTATTGATCAATTTATATACAAGTGCTTATCCCAAAAACAAGTTGATTTCACTAACACGGGATATGAACTACAAGATGGGTATTTTAAATTATCAACGGCTCTCGTTAGAGAGTTCAAAGACCAAAGTGGTACTTCAGGGGATCCTAACAAGTTTTTAAGAGACAACTTATTAAATCTTATGCTCGCAGGAAGAGATACTACATACTAGCGTTACTCTCTCTTGGTTATTTTATCTTCTGGGAAAAAACCCAATAGTAGAAGATAAGATCCGAGAAGAGCTTCAAACCAAACTAGTAACAAATACGGGAATGAAATGGAAAGATTTCATTACAAAGGAGTCACAGAACCTGGTCTATCTTCATGGTGCATTATGTGAAGTCTTGAGATTATATCCTGCTATTCCATTTCAATACAAAAGTCCAATAAAACCGTATATTCTTCCAAGTGGCAATCAAGTGGATCCGGACAGCACAATTATTCTATGTTATTATAACATGGGAAGGATGAAATCGATATGGGGAGAAGACTGCATGGAGTTTAAGCCTGAAAGGTGGGTTTCAGCTACAGGAGAGATCATACATCAACCATCTTACAAGTTCCCTGCATTTAATGTTGGACCGAGAACTTGTTTAGGTAAGGATATGAGTTTCTTCAATATGAAGATAGTGGCGACTACAATCATACACCATTACCAGGTTGAGCTTGTTGAAGGTCACCCTGTGGTTCCAAGTGCTTCCATGATGCTTGAAATAAAGCACGGTTTAAAAGTGAAGTTAAGTAAACGATGTGAAGTAAAAATACGACTTAAAGTTATGGTGTGAAATATGACTTAAAGTTATTGTGTGAAACAGTTGTGTTACTTCAAGTCTTCAACTTATCTAAATGTATTAATTAAAAATCCTTTGTACGTGATTCTAGAATAAGATGGTTTTACTTTATGGAATAAAATGTAATATTCAGTAGCATTTGGATGGTTGTATATGTTGACAGCCATGATTATTGATACACACCACTAGGATCAGTTAAGATCGTTAATGAATTATAAAAGCTTGGATTCTCAAGAACATAAGAAACAGAGTATCGAAAGCTTATTTGTATTATCAATGACGGATAGTTTGTTACAAACGGTTACAAGTTTGTTACACACTGAATTACAGAGAGTATGAGAAAGAGAAAGTGTTTTTACATGTTTTTAGACAAGTAGGAAATGAACAGCTAACGACTATTTAAAAGGACTTTTTGGCGGGAAAATCTATTAGGAGCTAAATGAGGAGAAAGTCGTGTGCACCTCACGTGGGAGATAAATCCCACACGTGCCCCTCACACGCCTGCACTTAGCTCATAACAATCCACCCTCCTTAAATGATTCTTGTTCTCAAGAATCAAAGAATGGAAACTTCTCGTAGACATCTTCCAATAACTCCCATGTTGCATCCTAAGGATCACCATTACTCCATTGTACCAATCCATAGACAACTACAACATTATTCCTTTTAACAATCTTTCTGTCTAGCAATTTCAAGGGCGTCACTTCCAGCAAGCCTTCTTTGTTAACTTGAGGTAGCACAACTGGAACTTCCAGATGGTGATTTCCATGAACTTTCTTCAACTGGGACACATAGAAGACATCATGTATCTGGGATTCAGTTCGTAGCTTCAGCTTATAAGCAACTGTCTCCACTTTAGCAAGTACTTCAAAGGGTCTAAAATACTTAGGTGAAAACTTATTTTGTTTGCCCTGCCTTATAGACACTTGCCACCAGGGGTAACCTTTAAGAGGTTGTTACCACATGCGAGAGTTCTCAGGTTCGAGTCTCTCCATGGGAGTTTTCCTTCCAGGGCGGAAATAAAAAAAGAGTGGGGTTTATCCCCTAAGGCGAAGGTTCGAGTAGTGAATACTGCACAATTGGATGTCAACGTGGGCTTAAATCACTAACTACTAACTTGCCGTTCCAAAAAAAAGGAACATGGACTGGTGGTGACTGTTCATACAATGCTTCAAAAGGGGTAGTATCAATAGCTAAATGATAGTTGGAATTATACCAAAGTTCGGCTAAAGGTATCCACTTGAACCAATCCTTAGGATGTTCACCTGTCATACATCTGAGATATCCTTCCAAACACCTATTAACCACCTCAGTCTGCCCATCTATCTGTGGGTGGTAAGATGTTGAAAGCAATAACTTGACATGTAAAAGCTTGAATAGCTCTTTCCAAAAAGTACTTAAAAACACTTTGTCTCTGTCTGACACAATAGACTCTGGAACCCCATGTAACTTGCAAACTTGGTCTAAGAAAACTTGAGCTACTTGCAGAGCTGTAAATGGATCAACCAGTGGAATGAAATGACCATACTTAGTGAGTCTGTCAACCACCACAAAAATGACAGTACATCTATGTGATTTAGGCAGTCTCTCTATGAAATCCATGGAAATGCTAGACCACACAGTCTTAGGAATAGGTAACGGTTGTAATAGCCCAGAGTATGCAGAAAGACCATGTTTACATTTCTGGCATACCAAACACTCCTTAATGAACTTTTTGATAGGTTTCCTTAGCCCCTTCTAGTAAAACACAGAACAAATCTTATGAGTAGCGGTTCTTACCCCTGAATGACCTCCAATAACACCATCACGGAAGTAGGATAACAAATCTTGCCTCAATGATTCATTTCTGCCAACCACCAGCTTACCCTTCCTCAACAGTTGATTGTTGTGTAGAGCATATTGTTTCTTGGTTTCACCCTTTTGGAGAGCAGCTATAATGGTCTGCAAGTGATCATCCTCAATCCATCTTCCTACAATCCTTTGGTATAAATCAATACTTATAGAAGTAGTGCTCAAGGTGAACAGTTCACTAACATCTTCCCTTCCAGACATTGCATCAGCTGCTGCATTGTCTATGCCTCTCTTATACATTACTTCATAATCAAAGCCTATAATTTTAGAAGCCACTTCATTTGAGTTGGGGTAGTGATATTTTGATCCAAAAAATATTTCAAGTTGTAGTGACCTGTTTTAATAACAAAATGTCTATCTAAAAGGTACCCCCTCAATTTTTCCAATGCCATTAATACTACCAAAAATCTTTTTTATAAGTTGGAAAAGCTTGATGCTTTGGTGCCAAAGATTTACTAATATAAGCTATTGGATGTCCATCTTGTTGGAGGACTGCTCCCAATCCCACCCCTGAAGCATCTGTTTCCACAATGAAAGGCAAACCTCCTAGATACAAATTTATAGCATGCTCTTCACTTACTTCTACTCTACATAACAATGTATCAAATGTATCCTGATACTCCTTAGCAGATTTATCATACTTAGCATTTTTAAAGCAGCCATTGGATCCTCATAAATGGATCCAAACCTCTCAGTAATAGCCTCTTTATAATCATTCCAACTAACATTTTCTCCTTTAGTCTTAATCAATTGTCTGTGCCACAACAATGCTTTGTCAAATAAGTGGACAAAAATGATTTTTACCTTTTCTTCTTTAGGAGTATTGTCAATGAGGAAGAATGGATCACATTTGAAGATCCATCCCATAACATCTTCCCCGGAGAACTTAGGAAACTCCACTTTGGCCAGCCTACTAAACTGATTGGCATTCCTAGCACCTTGATTGTTCTGAGCACCCTGTCACACCCCGCCAAGGGCGAAAACGCGAGGCGTGATAGAGAGGATCGTCATGACACATTGATATAAGATAATAGAGAATTCACTAAATGAAAATCCAACACAAAATGTCATGACGACTCCCGACACAAGTGGAGACTTGTATCGTGGTTAGTTACTACCACAACAAACATAGTCATAAAGTCATATAAATAGAAATTCCTAAACCGGGACAAATTTCAACAAAACAAGCAACAGTCATAGAAATGTAAAGTCTCAATCTTATACGAAATGAACTACTCCAAGGAGTGTCGCCTAAGGTCTCGCTAAGCCATGCAAGAAACTCAATCCTCTTTAAGCATTATTATTAGTATTACCTGAAAATGAATACTTGAAAACGTCAACATAATGTTGGTGAGCTCGTAGGTTTAAGCAAACAAACATAATTTCTGTGCATAACCATAGGGATAAGACAAGTGTGCATAAATAATAGCGCAGAGCAATTAGTATAAACAATGAATCAAACCATATGACAAATCCGCACCCTATCACAAAGAGGCACCCTATCAAAAAGGGCTTCCAAACATATAATGAACCCGCACCCTATCACAAAGGGGCACCCTATCACAAAGGGGCACCCTATCACAAAGGGTATTCCAATCAGTCGCTACCAACTGGAGCTAAACAAGAACACCACAGTGATCACAACACTGCAAAAACACACAATATAAACTACACAGTGGTCACAAAATTGTAAGAAGCACCAATGCACCTAACGCATTTTATAGCACATAATTGTCCCAGAAAACAACAAAAGGTAGCACAACAAAATAATTTGAAAATAACTTTGAGTATCATTTTCCCCCAAGAAAAACAATTAAAATGGGGCCACGAAAACTCAACTCGCTAGTGGATGGAATGAATTGCGCAAATTGCCGAGCAACTACTCTTAGCTAATCTTGACGCTAACAAAGTCCAAACTTATTTTCCACTCACATGATCTACAATAATTGATCAACCACTACTATTAATATAATCAAGCGGACTAATTATTAGTTTAGTATTATAGTTTAAACAGTTTTATTCAAGACGCATTTATACTCATTTTAAATACATAGCATATTTTAAATGTTAACAGTTATTTATAATATGATATCCATGTTAAAATATACTTTTAGATGACTAGATTGATCATAATATTTGAGACGTACATCTGAAAAACATAATTACGTTGAAGATAAAGTAACTAGAATAAAATTTTAGACTAGATTTGAAAAGCATAAAATGGATAGGGGCTAAAAGTGTTAATTTAAAATTATATAATATTTAATTGTAACTAACTTATAGATCAAGGACAAAAAATGAAAATTTGCATTTCAAACTCATGAAGATGACGTGAAGTTGTGTTCTTCATTCTTAGCTTTCATTCAAATGCTCCAAGTCATAATTTGTTGATACAAAAGTTAGGTCGGGTCTTGTTTGGTCCGGGAAGGTTGCTATCAGGGTATGAAGTGCCTTGTTCTTGTACCAAGTGAACTTGTTTGAAGGACCCTGCACAAGGAAATAAACACCGTTAACCTTATCGTGGGAGCGGATCCCACGATTAGACTCCGGCGTGAGAGTAAGTATATGGGTTTGAGAGAATAATCGAGTGTAATTAGGGTTTGTAAGATACTTGTATTGATGATAATTGCGTTCCTTTTATAGGCTGGATAATCTTTAGGGTTCCCATAACTTTCGGCCCAAGATATGTCCGATATCGTAGGGATTCGGAATTATCCTAACTGATTTAAATAAGTAAAGCATATCTCTTATTTAATTAGGTTATCCTTTCTTAAAGATAACTTGTGAAGATACCGCGGCCACGGATCACGTGCCAGTATCCGCGACCCGTAGGTCTATGATGCCGTGACCGCGATACTGGGCCGGAGGCCCAGTATCAGCTACCAAGTCCATAACAGTATATGTGGGCCGGGCCGGTCCACACTATACGTCATCATGTCCCCCCAGTCTAGGAGATGTGGTCGTGGCCAGGGTCGCGGTCACAGTTCCTAGACTACAAATACCTCAAGCCGCCCTGTAAACACATAACCTCTAAAACCATATTTTGTACCCTGTAGCATAATAATAGGCCCCATTTACCAAGAAACGGCGTAGACGGCTGAATGATAAGATGTGTGGGCCCATAACCGTTTCACCTACCCCTCGATCTTAGCCATTCAAAAGGTTATGTTGGATATTGGATATCATAACACAATCAATGATCTAGGGGTTGGCCTACTTTCTAGAGAGAGAAAGAGAGTTATAGTAAGAGAAACTACACCTTATGTGTGTGTATTATGAAATGATCAACCAACCCCTTCCTATGGATGGAAAGGGGTATAAATACATGAGTTTTGTGCCCCTAAGTGGGCTATGGAGTGGGCTAACATGTGGGTAAAGACCCGGCCCAACACCATAAGTCATACGATAATTAAACGATTAATATTAAGGCTACGAGCTAACCTATGCTAGACATTACACGGGGTGACCGAGTCTTTTACATGGATTTTCATAATCCTAACAATCTCCCCCTAAGGGAGGTCACCCCAGAAAATACAAATTGAATCCTAGCTATCTTTGAATTGATCTTTGACTCTGGCTCGTACTCTCTTGATTCTTCTAGTTAGTCTCTGTACTGCAAATAGTGATCTTTGAGCTTTGTTCCTTAGACTTGTGTGATCTTTGAGATTTCTTTGAGATCATCATCTACAGTAAATCTCTTAATTCTCCTTGTTGTGAAGTATTGCCTTCCTGTGATGTTGTGACCTTCGAACCCACATGCTCACACTTTTCTGGATCATGATAATACTCATCAGAGTTGCGGAAGCTGTGTTGTAGGTCTTTCATTTGTCATGATGTCTTTGATTAGTAACATTAAGTGTGAGCATGGGGTTGTGAATTGACTCCACTGGAATGAGGTATCTCCATCTCCATCTTTACGTGAACCTGTAATAAAACAGTTAGCAATAAAGCTTGTGGACGAATATGGCTTTGTCATTCGCCCGAGTCTGGTTGGATTAACCTCTGGATCCGTGAGGACCGACCTGTGATCAGGTAGATTCATCTTAAGAAGAATCCCCTTGATAGGATTTCCAGTATAAGTATCGGATCATCTAATGTACAACCATCAGAATCACCATACTTGCCTGTTCTCTTTATCGGAACGTCTCAAAGCAGACAGCACGATAAGAGTGAATCGGTTAGTTACTGTCTTACCGATTGATGAGAAAAATTGATTTGAAAATCAATTGACGTATCACTTGAGAAAGTATTTTTGTGACACATCAAGAGTGTTTTATAGCACAGAATCAAATTTCATCAGAAACATATTTGTTTTGAAAGATATACACAGTCAATGTGCTTGAAAATTAGTTGTTGAGCACATTGAAAGGTTTTTCAAAAACTATTCGTCAATTCACTGCATGGAACAAGTTTGATTCATAAAGAATCGCACCATCGTTGCTTTCCATTTGTCACAAGTTTAATCCATAGTGGATCTCACATGTCACCTACCAAGAGCTTGTTTGATGTTGGCTCTAGAAGGATTTCCATCTTCATTGTGAGTACTTTCGTATCACTCGGATGTTCTGGCAATACCACGAGGATAATGCATAGGACTCTTAAGATCTTACTTGTTATCACAGTGTGTGATAAGCAAGAATAATTTATATTCGTGTCCTAGAGAGATTTATAGATGATCTCATGGCTCTAGACTCTATAGTGCACTTTTGGTTTTGGTAGTCGGAGGCTGGAGCAGACTGCCACCTTTTCAATATCAACAAACTCGGAGTGAGAGAGACGATAGAAATGTGTTGATCTCCGTGAGAAATGAAAGAAGAATCCTTTGAGGGATCTTGAGTGGCTAGGGAGGGTTGTGTAGCGTATCACTGGGTCCATGATACCTGTCTTCAATGTCAGCAATCAACCATGTGATTCTGACAGCATATGTAGTGACTCGGTTTCTGCCTAATGTTTAAGGAGGGCTGCTTTCTTTTCACCCTTTATCTTAACATTTCTTTTTCATTCTTCAACCCCTTCAGTGCTTACCGAGACTTCATTACTAGAACCTTGTTGGGTATGTTCCGGTACTAGCTCCATCTCAGTCCGCACTATTCCCTTATTCTCACATTAGTCCTTTTGTAATCATACCTAAGGACTTCTACACTAACTAGTAGATTGTCCCTAGGTAGATCCCTCCAGCTCTGGCGGGATCGTGGGATCGAGTACCTAACCTTATGATCCTTATAACTCTGATAAATTAATTACAGAGTCGGTCTTTGGTATTTCCATAATTACCATCATACACCATTCGCTCCCCCTCAATATGTGCATCGATATTCGAAAAGGTTTAGCACATATGGGAGAGCCTACACTTGAGTCCAAAAGATCACATTTTTTTATTAGATTTTCATAGTTAAATCACATTTTCTCCCCCGATCAAAAATTTCAAACCCGTTGAGATTTTAGGTCTCAATTGATTTAAGTTAGGAAAATTTAGGAGAAACTGTGTCTGATTTATACAAGCCTATGATAGAACATATTATAATTGAGTATACGGATACAAAATACATTATAATCACTACTTTATTATGTACATATGACAACAACATATATAATAATAATACCCCACACGAGATGGACCTTGATTGCCGAGATGATGTGATCATTCGGTTCTCTTCAGCAGTCTGTAGTCTCCCTCTCTTATCCTTCCACCAACAAAGCTTTCCAGGTTTCGGTAGATTCTCCTTGTCTTAATCCGTTTCTGTATGGCAAACATGAACTCCTTGCTCCTGTCAACATCTTTCCTTGTCCAAAACCGTGTGTTCAAACCCGGATTTATCCTGTTGACCTTGAATTCCTTGACCCGGTAGTCTAATGCCTCATCAATCTGTTGTAGAGTGCCGTCACTAAACTTGTGGATCTCATTGAACCGCATGATCATTTAAACCCCATATTTATCCCTAAATGTAACGGCCCTTGGAGAGTCAATTACTGTGAAGTCGTGCTTGAACTCAAAGCCAGTGGCATCCTATCGAGGTTTGGTGAGGTTTAGCTGCATCTGGTAGCTTTCAATCCCCAGCTGGAAGTCTTCTACGCGTTGTCTTATAACCAAGTTTCTGGTCCATAAGTTGACAGCAGTAGTGAGAATCTTCTTATCTTTGGGTGGTAGATGGTCCAGGTGACCTTGAAGATTCAATAAGTATAGATCTTCAAAGTTACTAGGGTACAGATATTTGAAGTCACTTTCCGCAATAGTATATTCTTTAAGATCAGCTCTACGAAGAACGATCTTCTTCATGTAATCGTACCCATATAAGGAGAAGACTTCAATTCTGACAACACTTAAAATCCGCATATGAGTCCTAACAGCTCTATGATCACCCTCAGATGTGTGTCTGTCAATGTAGAATCGTTGTCTTTGGAACCACCAGTGAGAAATACCATACATAGCAGCGATGTCATACTTGCATTCCTCTTCAATCCACATCTGATCGGGTACCATCTGCTCTAACCCAACATCAGGATAATAGGTTGCCTTCATCTTCGAAATTGACAATGCAAGTGTGCCACTCTTGCGACCGTATCTTAGATACTCTAAGTCATTGTTGAAGAAGAAGTCAGATTAAATTGTGACTTGACTTGGTGGACAACCCAGTGGTAGAGGTTTGCGGACATTAAACTTGATGATCGACTCGTCCACTTGATCGGTTAGTAGTTTATGGCATTCTTCCATTTGGTACTGAAGATGAATCACATTAGGATGGAAGACTTTGACAATTTCATATGCAGGGCCTTCCAGGTCTTGTTGTTTAAGTTCAGTGATCCTTTGCTTTTTGCAGAACCAGTCCATAAAGATTGTCATGTCACCAGTCTGCGCAAGTAACGAGTTCTCTAGAGGAGGTGCATAGGTGGATGCAAGAGCAGATGCCCAATTGTTCACTGAGATAGGCAGACCAAATGAGGGGATGTACCAGGTAGGTTCTGGTGTAGCAGGTCTGTCTTCAGTAAGTGGCTTCCACTAATTTTGCCTTAGGTTCACCGTGGGAATATGATCATGGCCGATGTCTTCATCACCAGACGACTGTACCTGTTTGTCATGAGTCGTATCATCATCTATATGTAGCTTTTCAGAAATTGATAAGACAGACGGCTTGAGTCTTGTGTCAGTAGTCGTCCAGGCCGTATATTCAGCTAAAGCAGTTGTCTTTGAAGAGCTTGTAGCCGCGTTGCTTGTAGACTGATCACTCTAGTTGGTGGATGGAGGTGGAGGAGGAGGATGAGGCAGTTGAGACGATCCAGAAGCTCCTGGAGTTCCAGATAAACCTGCTGGTGGTGGAGGAGGAGGTGGCTGATGGGGTGGAGACCCAGGTGGTGTTTTCGGTGAAGCATGTCTCTTTTTCTTCTTTCTTCATGCTTCAGCCAAATCCTTCCTTCTGGATCAAGAAATAATGCACTGAAGCGTACATTAGATCGAGGTTGCATCGATATAAAGTAACCCATGCCTGGGAGAACTGAATCACCCGTTGTTAGGAACAGCCGTCTTTTTGGCGGCATGCTTTCGTCAATTTGAAAACCGGGTTGCAGTCTAAAATAACTGCAAGCCATTAAGACAAGTTTTGAAAAGTTTGAACTTCCGTTCGAGCTTCATTTAAAGACCCGTGTCATTATTGAATGATATTTCTAGGACCATAAATGTTATCGATAAACGGAAGACATGTCTTGGAAAACTATTTTTGGTATTTTCTATTTTCTGATTTTTATGGTTTTTGTAGGTTTTATATTTTTGTATTTTCTTTTTAAGATTTGATATATATACATATTTACATAGTGATGGAAGATTCACTTTAAGTTTCTGGAGATCATTTCAGAAAGCTTTGGGTACAGATATTAGTATGAGCACTGCGTATCATCCAGAAACTGACGGCCAGAGCGAGAGAACCATTCAAACTCTCGAGGACATGCTACGTGCTTTCGTGATCGATTTTGGCAAAGGCTAAGTTAAACATTTGCCATTGGCCGAGTTTTCATACAACAATAGTTATCATGCTAGCATAAAGGCCGCCCCTTATGAGGCAATGTATGGTCAAAAATGTCGATCACCGGTGTGCTGGGCCAAGGTTGGGGAAGCCTAACTGACTGGTCTGGAATTGATCCAATAAACAACAGAAAAGATCGTCCTGATCAACCAGAGGATGCAAGCTGCTCAGGATTGACAAAAGAGCTACGCCGATAGGAAACGAAAGTCGATGGAGTTTGAGGTTGGGGACAGAGTTATACTTAAGGTCTCGCCTTGGAAAGGGGTCATACGATTCAGTAAGCGGGGCAAGCTAAACTCGAGATATGTCGGACCTTTCAAGGTGTTAGCCAAAGTTGGGTAAGTTTCCTACAGGCTGGAACTTCCTCAAAAGTTAAGCAGAGTTCACCATACTTTCCATGTGTCTAATCTAAAGAAATGTTACGCTGACGAACCATTAGTCATGCCGTTAGAAGGAATTCATGTTGACGATAAGCTCCAGTTTATGGACGAGCTCGTTGAAATCATGGAACAGGAGATCAAACGATTGAAGTGAAGCCGGATACCATTGGTTAAGGTTCAGTGGAACTCTAGGAGAGGTCCTGAGTTCACCTGGGAATGTGAAGATTCGTTTAAACAAAAATACCCACAGCTTTTCACAAACCGGGCTTCGTCATCTACTACAAGGTCTTAAGCTTTGAGGACAAAGCTCTTTTAACGGGTGGAGACTGTAACATTTCTCAATTTTAGGTCATTTTACGACCCTTATTTATTCGTCACTGTTTATTTTGGTCCGATACACGTTCACTTTTAATTTAACTTTTAAGTCAAATCGCGTAGACTAAAAATAATCATTTAATGTAAACGGTCACAAAATAAATTAAGGTTTGCATCAACCAAGTAATAAATAATTATTAAGAAGATAATTATCAACTTGACGTATTTTATTTTTATTGGTCACGTAAAGGGGTTACGTTTCGCAATAAAATACATTTGGACACACCCCGGAAATACCTAGACTTACCTAGACTCAAACCAATACCCATTTTTACTACCTTAACACAAAAATAAATCAATTTTGTGTATATAAACCACAAGGGAGCCGGTTATACACATATGTACACATAAACCAACTAGAAATCTTCCTTATGATCCCTAAGTACGTGTACAAGCTCTATGTAATTAAGAATAGTACTTAATGTTTCCTAGTAGCTAATACAGAATGGGTAAAGACCTCTTTAGATCCCTCTTTGGCCTTGATACCCGCGGTTAGTGCATGTATATGCACAAAATCCATGAGATTTCCATAATCTAGCTAAATCTTATACATTCACTTAGTAATTAAAGATTGTACTTAGTGGTTTGGCTAAAAACAATGTGTAATTAACTAGAAAATACTAAACCACCTAGATAGGGACCAGTTTGGTTTGTTTGAGACTAAGAGACATGTAACTAAGTATTTGGCCTATAAATACACACATACTCTTACCATTTAGCACTCTTGAAAACTCACACCTACACTAAACACTCTCTAATCCAAACCATCTTTGTCTCTTCTATAGTTCGGATCATAAGACGCGAACAAATAACCTCACAACTCATTTGAACCAACAAACAACACTAGGGTTTCTATATAAGTGCATAAGGAGGTACACAAGCCAAGGGTTGGCGTACATTGGGTTATACGATCGTGTATACATTAGGGTTGACACTCTACTCGTTAAAAGATATGACCAAGCCACTAGGACTATTTGTAAGTCACGTTTAAATGTTTACAACTCGTATTTTAATTGTTTCTTCGTTGCTAGACATTATGTCACGTAAATAATGCACTAACGTGGAACCATGCGTGACGATGTATGAATAAATACTTGTATAGGACTTGTGTGGTGATGAATATGTTAAAACATGTGAAATATGACATAAAAATTAACTAGGGTATCAAACATATTCGTTTAGATGCAAACGTGAACACCAACGTGAACAAAAACCTTTACAAACAAATTTCACGAAAACCTATACGTAAACTATACATGAAAGTCTTAATGACGAGGCTTAGGGAAGGGTGTACTACCTTATTAAACACTTGCATGTGTTAAACATGAACCGTAGGTCAAACAAATAAGCTCAAGATGTTCGGCTTATGATTTAACGTCATAAACCCGAAACATTTAGACCCACAGTGGACGTATACGTCTACTATTGGGCCATGAAACCCACAAAGGAGTAAGCTTGGCTTATGGTTGTGGCTTATAATGAAATTCGAGTGCTTGTCTAAAGATTTAAAACCCTAGAAACCAACTAGTAAACCTAATGGGCCGCATAAGGGGTATATCAGGTGTGGCAGCCTACTACTAGGCCCAGCCGGCCCAACAGACCATACCGTGGGGTCCACAGATTGGCCATAAGCTTTATGTGTTTATTCAAAGGCCTAATGTGCTTATTATGGCTTATATGGACCCTAGGTATCTTTAAAAACCAAGCAGATCCTTAAATGGGCTCGTTAGCCCATTACCATAAGCCCATGAGACCCATAAGCCGCAAATAAGCTAGGATAGCTTATTTGTGAGCCTAAACAGCTTATAAGCCTTGTGATAAGCCTAGGCAAGCTAACAGGCCAAAACGAAATAAGCCTAAACCCCTAGAACCCTTATCGGGCTTGTATCAAGCCCAAACGGCCCAATAACGCGGCTTATTTTGCTTATGGTATAAGTCAAATGTAAAACAGACCCTAATAAGCTTATTGATTTAAGAAAATGAGTTGGATCATGTGAGGAAACCTTAATGGGCCTTTTACAAATCATTCGAATAAGTAATTGGGCTAAACGAGCCCCAATGAGCTAAATAAGCACTCCGAGACTTATTATTAAGGCCCAAACAGATTCTCCCAAACTTAAATAAGCTTACCAAGAACTTCGTTCGCCTTTTAAAAACATAATCGGACCTTTAAAACACTTATTTGGACCAACGGCCCAATAAGGACCGTATAAGGGCCCAAATAAGCCTCTCCCGAGCTTTATTTATAAGCTGGAATAGCTTATATGGCTTATTGGAGCTTAATGAAATCTAATGTCACTTGTTAGAACTTAATTGGAGTTAAAATGCTATTTTTACAAGTTAAGGGACTAAATGTGTTAATTTAGAAACTTGAGGGTTAAATCTATCATAACTGATTTTATAAGGTTTGGGGATTGTTTTGAGCACTTTTGGAACTTAAGGGCGTTTTAAACAAAATCATATCGACCTAAAGTTAAATGTGCTAATTGGAGGACTAAATGTGTAATTATGAAAACTTAAGGGTTTTAAAAAAGTAAAAATAGAATAATATTTTTTATACCCAGGGGCTATGTTGTAATTATAAGAAACTAAGGAAATTTTGTGAACAAAGTGATTTCATAAACATTACTTATCGGATGAGTTGTATTCAGGAAATATACAGTTAAACATACGATTTAATAAATACAGAATATTATTAATAACCGTTTAAACGTAGACAAAGAACTATGGGATACGTACCTTTCCAAGAGCCATCAAACAACTTCAATCCATAAACACGTAACCACCACACAAGTGATAAACAGTATAAAAAAACTAGCAATATATATAAACTAGCAATTTATTGTAGTTTATACATTGAGTCTTTAGCCTGAATTTGTAGACTAAGACTGGCCGTATTTACTTAGGTATTTGACGGTGTGATTCATACTTGGATATCTATTATCATTTCAGAGGACTATTTACTAAGGTGAGTTCATAGCCCTATGTTTTACAATTATTTAAATGATTTACATCCTTGGGGTGAGAACATGCTTTGTTTTACAAATTGGACGCAAGTGTACATTTTATACAATGATTACGTGTTTGCCTAAGTAGCGATAACCCACTGAGCCCTTTATCATGAACTGTCAATTACTGGATTGTGAGCGCGAATGTTATAGATAGATCTATTTGGGATTGACAATCCCCGTTCGGGTGATTAGCTATCACTGGGAACGAACGTATACCATGTCGGATTTGGGATGTTGCGGGTTAAAACATCATTCACGGGCATTCATTGGCAATATATTGCATTCATACATGTCGAGCTTCAGTGTCATGAGCTTAGGAAAACGTAATTACTTTTTATGATGTTTGCATTTGTTGCTTAATCATACACTTGGAAATCTTGCGGTCCTACTATTGATTTACATAAACCTATGAATTCACCAACTTTATGTTGATGTTTTAAGCATGTTTTTCAGGTCAATAAGGCACGAGGTGCGATGATACATTGGAAGTTAATAATTGAAGAGTCAACGTTTAAGATTTAGGGTCATATTACATTTTGGGGACAATTGTTATAAACCAGAATCTTTACTTATAGTGTTGAACAATTTGAAGCCATGAGCTTATGTAATAAACAGGTATTTTGTTAATCTAATGTATCTTTTTCAAACGACACGTTTAGTGGTCGTTCTCATATCTTGTGCTATTGATCCATAAAGTAACGCCCTCGGATATTCAACATTCTGCTGCATACTCAAATTTGAGGGTGTTACATCAGAGTAGCGTAAGTCTTGAAACATGTACTTGATCTTTCATGATGTCTTTACTTTTGTCTGTCAAGTATAAGCATGTGGCTATGAATCTTGACTTGTCTTGATCCAATAGCTGCAACCATCGGGATTACCTGCATGAAAAGATTAGTGATAATCAACATGTATGGACAACAGTGGCTTTGTCACTTCAACGAATACAATTGTAATAACCACGGTTCCCCGTTAATCATTATAAATACTACCTATGATCAGGTAGAATTCTGAAGAATCTCCATAACAGGGTTTCGCAGATGTACTAGCCATTCTCATTACCGGAGCGTCTCAAAGCAGATAACACGGTAAGAGTGAACCGGTAAGTTACTATCTTCCCGATTAAGCCGTTAATTCGTGTTTAGCTTTCCTATGTCCAGATACCCTTGTGAGGCTTCCTATGGACATAAGATTGAAAATTTATTTAGGAAAATTAGTCGGTGTGTCAAGTTGCAAAAGGTTTTTATGACACACCAACAGTTTTATCTTTTTTAAATTTCATCTGTCAATTCATAAGTTGGACCGAATCGATATCCAGTGTCACATGTTTGATCCGTACAGGATCTCACAAGTCACCTACCACATAGCTTGTTTGATGTTGGCTCTGGAAGGATTTTCGTCGTCAATGTGAGTACTTTTTAGGTATCACTCTGATGTTCTAGCAAAATCACAAGGATAATGTGTAGGACTCTTGATATATTTCTTGTTTTCACATTGTGTGAATTAGCAAGCATTTTTTGGATAAGTGTCCTAATGAGATTTATAGATGATCTCTTTTGGCTCTAGACTCAATAGTGCACATTTGGTTTTAGTAATCAGAGGCTGGAGCAGACTGCCACCTTTTCAATACCAACTAACTCAGAGTGAGAAAGTCGATAGAAATGAGTGTAATCTTTGTGAGAAATGAAACCAGAGTTTATTGACAGACCTTGAGTGGCTAGGGAGGGTTGTGCATAGCGTCACTGGGTCCATGACTATCTTTAATACCAGACAACAACTTAGTGTTTCTGATAGCATATGTGTTGACTCTATTTCTTCCTAAGTGTATAGATGGCTTCTTTCTTTTCACCCTGTATCCTTACAATTCTTTTTCATTTTTCAACCCCTTCAGTGCTTACCGAGACTTCATGACTAGTACCTTGTTGGGTTTGTTACAGTACTAGCACCATCTTAGTCAGCACTATTCCCTTATTCTCACTTTTACTCCTTTTTTATATCATATCTAAGGACTTCTACACTATCTAGTGGATTGTCCCTAGGTAGATCCCTCCGGTTCTAGTTAGATCGTGGGAACGAACACCTAAACCTAACCAACTTAGAACTCCAAGTAATTAAATACATGGTCGGTCTTTTGGTATTGTTTACAGCCTAAAAACTATTTGAAAACATCAACCAAGGTACTTTGATATAAATCAAAACATTTAGTAACTCGATGGTTTTATATTTAGAAATGATCCCCATGCATATGTGCATCGATAACCGAAAATGTTTAGCACGTACGAGGACAGGAGTTCACACTTGAGTCTTAAAGATCACATTATACAAGTTATTATATTTTAATCATATTTTCTCCCCTTATTAAAAATGTCAAATCTTTTGATATTTTGGATATCAATTGATTCAAATATAATGCTTTCGAGGAGAAAAATGTTCTAATTATATATCAAGCATATTATTGGAACATTTTAATGCTCACCCTCAAATTATGAGGATATAATATGGTGTTTGAGTATGTTAATTTGAAATTTTTTGAATTTACTTAGAAATTCTTGAAAATTCGTACTCAAACATGATATTTGCCTAATATTAGTCTACACTATATATTCACATATTCACAAGATTGATAATTATGAAAGAATGACCTGAAATGTAGTAGGACAAGATATGATGAAGTCATATTGTCCGTTCAAGGAGTCTGAGGTCTTCTACGTACTCTCTTCCACCAATGAACTTCTCTAGATTCCTTATTAACCTTCTTTGAAAGAGCTGCTTATCGATATCTTAGATCATAACACGAGCCCTTCGTTTGTCTAATCCACTCCATTTCCGCTTTGGCAGGTATACCATCCTTATTCTCGGAGTAATATCATGAAGAGCAGTCTGAACATAATTGAGCGTGCCATCACTGTTTCTGTTGTTCTAGTCCTTGTATATCACTCCTTGAGGGTTTGAATATGCAGTGTATGTGGTTTTGTTCCTGAGATCCAGCCTGAGTATGTTTGGTTTAATGATGTTGAGCTTCTTTTGGTAAATTTCAACACCTAATTAAAGATCTTCCACCCGCCTTTGAATGATAATGCATCTGGTGAACATAGGCAATACCACATTCAAGTCATAACATTCATCTATTGTGAGATTGGTCAACCTCTGTTGAACAAGTAGGAGTAACATGTCCTCGATGTCTTGTAGGAGAAGTCGTGGGAAGTTACCTTCTTTAAACATGTATAGCTGCCGATCCTCTCTACGAACTTCAATCGCATCCAAATGACCATAGTCATACCAATTCATAATCTTAAGGCTGGTAATTATAATGAATCATTTTCTAGAGTAGACTTCTTTTGACGAAGGCCTGTTGCTTGTAAACCCGTAGAATTTTTGATGTTGAAGACCCAGTGTGAAGTACCTTAGTAGGCATGTTTATCATATATTACCTTTACAGGACTCCATATATTAGGAACCATGTCTTTAATCTATTGGACCTCATAAGTAGCAGCCTTTGTCTTTGTTACGGAAGTTGAGTATTTACTGCTTAAACTTCCACCTTTTAGATATTTTAGGTCTTTATTGATAAAGTAATCGAAAGGGATAACATGACAACCTCGATGATTTGGAATCAACGAGAGAGGCTTACGGAGATCAAACGGATACTGCTTGCCTTCAGGGTTATGCCAGTCTAGTCGTTCAGTTGTAGCTTTAAAACATTCTTCAAAATGATATTCTAGTTATGTACGACTCTTGCAGGTGCCTTTGAGTAGGTTGAATGCCGGTCTAACTAGAAGTTCTTGAGTCAGATTTGTAATGTTAAGCTGATTCATAACAAATGCAAAAAAGTCGATTGGAGTATCCATGAGCTCATCAAATGAAGTAGGAGGTTTTTAGAACGAGCAATGTTACTAATCCATGTTTGAGGTGGTCGAAAGTCAACATGTTGTCTCTTATCCCAATTAGGATCAGGAGTTGAAGGTTGCTCGGGTTTCTTGTACTAGTCATCCTTGGAAGCAGCCTCGTCATCAGGTTGTTCATCATTGTTACCCATGTCAAACTCTTGATTCTGTTACACTACCGAGTCAACAACTGTATGACTTGGTTCCTATGCATGAGCAGACTTTCCAGATGACTTATGTTGAGAGCGGGAGGTGCCTTTTGAAGAGCTTGTTGACTTAGACTCCTTGGACTTTGGATCCCTAGATGATTCAGCATCTTTACTCGACTTCCTTCTTTTCGTCCCTCTGTCTGATCCAGCGGAGGGGTCATGATCTTTATCTTTTTCGTCCCGACTCCTTTTCAATAAGAATACTTCACCATATGTTTCAAAGATATCTTTGTCAGTGTTATAAGATTTGACTAGTGCATCATAAAGATCCTTTTTATATCTAGCTCTAAGATAGGATCTATGTTCTTCCATCTTGTCCATAAGAATCTTCGTAAGTTCAAACTCAGAGAGTGATGTAGCCGCCTCGTAAGTAGACTTTTATTGAGATGAACACTTTGCTAAGACATCGGCTTTAAGTGATTCTGTGAAATTTCACTCAATCAAAGGAGTTGCAAATTCTGAGACTGCTTGAGGAAGAATCTAAGGAAGTTGAGTTTTGACTTCTTCTTTTATAATAGCTCTCATTGATGTGTCAATGAGATCTATATACTCCCTTCTGTCAACAAGAGCTTCTTCTCTACATTCTACAGTATGTGACTTAATGGCTTGTTGAATGGATTCTCCTTGTTTGTTGCCAATGTATCGATCTACAATAGCAAGAATTAAAGAGATGGCTTGAGCATATTAGTCAACTTGTTTCATTTCTGACAGATCTTTTTCCAAGTTGGTGACTCTTTTGTTGAATCTGGATAAGGATGTGAAGTTTGGAAGTACAGGAAATGAGGTTGTTACTTCTGAAGTTGTTGGTGTAGGAGTTGGTGTTGCTTATTGTGGATGAGTATTGAAGAAAGGATGTGGTGTAGGAATGGTTGTGGTAAAAGTAGACGTGATTTCAGGGATTATCGTTATTGGTACGGTAAAAAGAGTAGAAGTCTGACCGCTTGGTTCTTCATGACGAACGGCGGTGTCCATCAAGGAAGCAATTTCATTTTCAGTTGGAGAAGCGTTCTTAAAGTTTAGGAGCTTATCTGTAAATCTGATGAGACATAAGAACTTTGCATTGGACCTTCAGACTTTTGTATGTCATGGACAGCTGTAAGTGTCACATGAGCATCTTCCTCTACATGCTCAAACCCTGACTCTTGAGAGACATTGTGTTAATCTGCTCCACCCTGGTCAGCATCAGTCATTTCTACATCTTCTTTCCTTAAGTTCACATTTACATCTTTGTAAAATTGCTCTGTATTATCTAACTCTTCTTCATTCTCCTCTTTTGCATTATCAGCATTATCTTCTTCATCAGTGAATTCATCAACATATTCCTCTTCTTCCTTTTCATGTTCTTCATTGGTCTAATTGAGATTAGGATATGTTAGGATCATTAAAAGTGTCGATTATGTGATTTTATATTATTTAAGTCATTAGTGTTTCTTTTGATAATGTCAAAGCAGTTTGTAATAAGGTATATTATACTAAAAGGATGAAATAGCATAATTACCAAAGTCTAGGGACTTGATGTGACAAGTTAGGAAAATAAGGAAGGGAAGCCTCCTTCCCTCACCTATAAATACCCCTCTAATCTTCATTAGAGGGGGATGCATTTTGTAACAAACTCTTCCATTTTCCCTCCATTTTATAGCATTTGAATTTCAAATACTTGTCATTCTCTACTATTCTCTCTATGCATTCATGTTCGATATGATTGATTCAAGATTCATGTGACCTATCAAGTGGTATCAATCGCTAATAGAGAATTAGAGTGTTCGTTTTGTGAGAATTTTTCATGACCGAGAAGTGTAATATGATGTTCAAAGAATTTGGTTGAAGATTTTGAGCTTTCGAGATTAGTTTTGGCAGAAAATTCGAGTTATTGGACGTTATCGAGTGTTGTTTTGCAAATTTAGCAGGTCTCGAAAGTAGTTTTTTCGTTCTCAGAAGGAGTTGTTCATTCTCGGAAGTGTTTTCTTGTAATTTTACAAGTTTCAGTAGTGTTAATAGTATAGTTTCGGTAGAAATATCTTGTAATAGATATATACGATCTTTCGGTTCTATGGGAAATCGTATATTAGGATCTTAATATCAAACTTGATTTTATCGAGTTTATAGATTTCACAATTTCAGTTCTATCGAAATTTGTGAAATAAGGTTTTACTACGTTGAAACTCGGAAATAAGCTATCAAAAAACTTAACATACATTTATTTCACGGTTTTATCGTGATTTGAAGTGTTGAAACACAAATTTTCTCAAAAATTACAAATTCGGAAATCAAATTCGGTTTTATCGAATTTGATTTCAGTGGACTTTTGGATTATCTAGTGATCATAAATTTTGGTTTCATCGAATTTGTGGTTATTAATATTCCATAATTGTTGAAATTTTCAAAAAGTTGATTCACCGAGTTTGTAGTAAGAAGATTTCCGAGTTTGATTAGTTTGAAGATTACTGAGTTTGTTACTACGTATTGTCCGAGTTAGTGTACTGTTCGAGAAGTGAACAGTGTTGTCCGAGTTTGACTACTGTTACCGAATTTGATACTATTCTCACAAATATCACTCATTTTCGTCTACAAAGATCCAATCTTTGAATCATAAGACATGTCGACATCCAAAACATATCAACAATCCCTTGCTGATGCCGGTTCTGAAAATAGGCCTCCCATGCTTGAAAGGGGTAGTTATATACCATGGGCAAGTAGATTCAGACGATATCTAAACCGGAAGAGAGACAACCGCAAGTGGCTTCTCAAAGCACTTGATGAAGGCCCTTATGAGTTTAAGAATTTCGTTCCTGAAGGCTTGACAATACCACGATTGCAAACTGTAGAGGATCTTGAAGGTGATGACTTATTGCTCTATGATGCTGAAATGGAGCTCATGAATATGATTCTACTTTCTATTCCTAATGAGATTTACAATTCTGTGGATGCTTGCACTTCGGCCAAGGATATGTGGAAACGAGTTGAACGATTGATGAGGGGAACTATACAAAACAAAGTTGACAGAGAAACGCGTTTTACGAACGAATTTGATCAATTTGTTGCTGAACCAGGGGAAGCACTTGTTTCTGTCTACAACCGTTTTGCTCAGCTAATGAATGATTTGGAACGAAATAACATGAACTTTCCAAATGTCACAATTAACACAAAGTTTCTGAACAGCTTGCAACTGGAATGGTTGATATATGTGACTCAAGTTCGTCTTGCTAAACGATTGACAGTGGATTCGTTCGATGATCTTTTTTATTATCTTCAGCAATTTGAGAAACTGGTGAATACATCAAGAGCAAAGAAGTTAGAAAAATCTCATGACCCTTTGGCTCTAGTAGCACACACGGGTTCATCATCCAGACAAACATCATCTTATTATGTGACACATCCTACGTCTGTGGTTGATTATGACGCTGAGTACCAACAGTATGATGTTCACAACAATTCTGAAGATCCTCTTGTCTCTGCGATGTTACTACTTGCAAAAGCCATTACTCAATATTTCTCTAATCCAACAAATAATCATCTTCGTGCTTCATCCAACACCAGAAATCAAGCAATCATTCAAGGAGACAAAGTGAATATTCAAAGCAGGAATTCTGGCAATACTGGAAGGAATAACAGACGAGCTTATGTTCAAGAAGAAGTTGTTGAGGGAATGAATGCTCAAAATGAGACTAGAAATGTTCAAAGGACTCTTCGCACTTCATCTTCGGGCAATACTTCAACAGTTCAATGCTACAACTGCAGTGGAAAAGTACATTATGCTAGGAATTGTCCAAAGCCAAGGGTTCGTGACTCGAAGTATTTCATGGAGAAAATGTTGCTGGCATAACAGGATGAAGCTGGCGTAATTCTTACTGATGAGCAAAATGATTTTCTCTTTGCTGATGCTTCAAGGATGGAAGAAATTGAAGAACTAAGTGCAAACATATGCTTAATGGCCAGAATTCAACCACCTGATCATACTTCTGATGATGGGCCAAGCTATGAGTCTGCATTTTTAAGTGAGGTACTATCTTCATCCATCGATGAAAATAATGAACCAATATATCCAACTCATACTAAAATTATTAACAGTACCATTGGTGATGATTAAATTAATAGCAATATTAAATTTGATTCATTCAAGGGAAATGTTAATAGTGGCATTGTTGACAAAGATACACATGTTCCTGATCTATGTGCAGTAGAAAAACTTGTTAGAAATGCATATCAGGAAGCTGAAAAACAACGAATATTTGCTAAACAAGTCCAAACGCAAAACACGCATTTGACTAGTCAGATTGAGATGTATAAGGAAAGGGTTCGGATTTTGGAGAGTATTAACAAGGATAATAATTATCTCAACGAATTTATTGAGGCTAATGAATGGGCAAAACGTTATAATAAACAAGCTCAGACTCAATTAGTTCGTGATCGAGATATCATTCGAGATCTCAAAAAACAACGAGATAAATTAGATTTAGATGTCAAAAATTACAAACGAAAAAATGAGGAATTACAAAAGACTCAGTCAATTTTAAAAAGGCAAATGAGTGAAAAAGAGGATACTTATCATGATACCATTCTAGATCTTGAGGCCAAACTGAAAAAGAATGTTGATCTGTTTTTAAAACTTGGCAATTCGTTACAAGGAATGTTTATGTGTAACATCCGAGAATTTTCGAATTTTTGAATGACGATTTCAATCTTTGACTTTTAGGGTCTGGCTTGACTTATAAGAACGACCATCTAAATCACGTTTTCACGACTCGGACTCTAAAGCAATTCGATGTGAAACGACATTCCTGACAACTTTTCAGTTTTGCCCGAGACCTGGAAACGAGCCGAAAAGGGCTAAAACAGCACCGCAAACATTATTCGAACAATATACAACGCGGACACACAAAAACAATTAAATTTGTTTTTAATTATCAGTATTTATTTAATAAAAATATTAAATAAATTAGTCATCATTTTTAATTAAAAGCGTTGTGGATAACGCGAATACTCGGGTTGAAATCCATTTTTATTTCGGACGAAGCGTAACCAGTTCACTAAATAAATAACGAATATTTTTATAAATGATATGAAAATATTTATGAAATAATATCAAATAAATACTCATTTTTATCAGAAAAATGGTTTGGAAAACAATGGCGCAAGTTTCGTGTGTTGAATCATCCGTTAAGTCATTCAAACAAGTCCCGAACCGCTTTTATCAAAACTTTATTAAAACATTTACACAATCTACCCTATACAATTAGTAACTTGCCACTTTGCTTAAAACTTTTAATATATATATTAAATTTATATAACCTTTTATTTCATTTTTTCATTCTTATACAAATAAAAACATACAATTATAACTCTTCTCCCTCCCCATGACTTTCGGCCGCCGGAAACCACCCAGCCGCCGCCGGCCACCATGCTGCCGCCGCCGGAAAAGTTTTCCGGCGGGTTTTCCGACCGAAACATAAAACGTTTCTCATCTCCGGATCTACCCGATCCTCACCACCACTCGCCACCCCCATCATCCCCACGACAGCCCCACCATCCCCACCACCGTCATCATCATCATCATCATCATAACATCACCAGCCCACTGCCATCGTACGCACATGCTGCGTTTGGTTTTCTATACACGCACAGAGTGCGTTTTCGTATAGCAGAAAAAAAGGGCGTTTGGCTTATGGGTTCACAACACCTCGAGGGTGCGTTGGTTTTTGTATAGAAACAAGAAAAGGGTGCGCGTGGTTTATTAAGAATCGACTAGGGTGTATCCGGTGTGGTTTTAAGCACCCATTTAGGGTGCGTTTGATGGGGGCAGAAACACCGTAGAGTGCGTTTGGTTTTGATAAAAACCATAAGGGGTATGTTTGGTTTGGATAATAACCATAAGAAGTGCGTTTGGATTGCTGGGTTACACCCAAGGGGTGTGTTTGGTTTGGCATTTAACGCCAACAAGGAGCGTTTGGTTTATGAGAAGCACCAAGGGGTGCGTTTGGGGTAGCAACTCATATAAGGGCATGTTTGGGTGAGCAGAAACAACTTTAGAGTGTGTCTTGATTTATATAAATCGGAAAATAAATACATCATAAGTTTTCATAAATATTAAACCGGATTAAATGGTGGTCATTGGTTAAATAAATGTGTCATGTATTAATTAATCTTGCCTAATCATATATATTGAACACATGAGTAAACTTCAACATGTATTAATTGAAAAAAGGGTTAAGTTATATAATTACAAGATTTTTAATTCGTAATATATCAATAACCGGATAAACAAACGGAAACTATACTTTTACAAATGGGACAAATATTCTAGCAACCCGTCGATGAAACAATATATTAAATTATAAAATAATCTTATATTTTATAATTATCAACTAGAAAATAACATCATAACTGTTGTAAGAGTTTTAAAAACGTCGTTTAACATAATTTGAAGATTTAAAACGTGTGTTTATTTCTATAAAGAAACTTGTTATTAAATCATTTGGGGATATCCGGGAACATGTCGAATTATTTAGTTTTATCACCTTCCTTATATAATACTTGGGAAGTATTATAAAATTAAACCATTTTATTTTAAATTGTCACCTTTTTATATAAAACATGTCATATATTATACACTATTCGAGTTATTCTTTGGGTTGTGTATCTTGTCATATAATTCACAGTGTGAGCTATATAGGTCATTTTTCAATAGGTAATCTATATGGAATATATTACACACCTTACGCTTACCTTTGAATTTATTTATTTAACCAACCACCAAACTATTCCAACTTTAAATCTAAATGTTTTATCAACGTGTCACGTTGATGTACTCACTCATCAGAAAAGAATCCAAACGCATTATCCTAGGCTAGTGGGATTTAGCTGTTAAGATTAGTTACATATTCTTGATCGAGCCGCTTCGTCTTCTGTTCATGTTGTGCATATTAGATGCCTATCTGTCAATCGTTCTACAACATCGATGTGAGTTTATAGCCCCTCTTTCACTTGTTTTACATTTACTTTACAAATCTCGGGGGAGAATACATGCTCAATACAACTTGTTTACATATTCGTTCATAATATCTTTTACATACTATTCTACACACTTGGTTTACATACTTGATTTTGCAATTCATTACAAACACATTTACACAATTGATTTCAAATTGGTTTACATACTTATCTGCATAGCTCGCTATGGGATACATTATTTGACTTCATTTTTGGTC